>JAJJWW010004719.1:150024-211672 GCA_023531295.1 Papaver armeniacum | reverse complement strand
CACAAGAACGTGTCGTGAAGTCATGGACGGTTAGAGATGACAGGAGATGTGGGCAAGACTGGTCGTGTAACACCAGCACACACCTCCACTACTCCATCACTCTACTTCCTCCACTTCCCACGAGAGACGTGAATAAGGCTCAAGTTGTATAAATAGGTTCTCCTCCCTATTTTCAACACGAGGAGAAAAACAATACAAGTCCAGACGAGACAGAAACCAAGTGTTAATACAAAACGTATTCAAACACCCAGAGCCTGCTTGCATCAATCGTAAGCCTGCTCACCTTTTGTTACAAGTCATAAGCAAGCCAACACCTTCACAATCTCAACACCTTCTTCGCTTCCCTCCCTAAGATCAACCCCATCTCCTTCACTTTGTGACCGAAACAAGTCCGGAACGGCCATTTCTTGGTTTAGGCCGGACTTGCACAGATTGATTTCTCAATCTACAAGCACTCACCGCGCAAAGGCATTTGTTTAGGGTTTAGATTCATTCCTCATCCACACACCCCAAATTACCAAATCCGACAGAATAGTTTTCACCCATAAACAATTGGCGACCACAATGAGGTTAATCTCTCGGTTGTAAAGTCAATTTCTTCAAATTCGATTCAATTTTATCAATTTCAAAAGGGTAGATCTTAGGACCAATTCAATCATCAATCCATTTCAAGATGGTAGAACTCAGTGTCCGGATCAGCAATCAATTCGATGGAGCTAGTGTGGATAACACTCCCGTGTCGATGTACCGTCGCTGGAGCTACCGTGGTCAATACATCTTATGGAGCCGTCACTTCTACCACCAGTGCCAGCGTAGCAGGAGATGTTCCAGTAAGTGTAACACCTCCAATCACCAGAGCCAGAGCAGCCACAAATCCCGGAATCTCATCAAGTGTAACACCTCTGGTAGTCACCAGAGAAACAACTTCCACTCCTTCATCAGTACGAAGAGCCGGAGGGACGAGAGGAGGACCATCCCCATTACCATTGCAGACTTGATGGAGAAGCAGGAAGTTCTTGCTAAGACTCAAATGGATATGGCCGCAACTCAGAAAGAGGTACTCACTTTTCTTAAGACATTAACTGATCGATTGCCACAAGAGCCACGACAGCCCCTAGAGCAAAAAAGGAACGCATTAAACGCACCGGAGAAGGTACTTCAGCGGCGCGGACCTCCGTGGACCTGATCAAAGAAGCGACATCAGATATGAGCGGTCCTGTCATGGAGACCCCTACATTGGGGACTGATCCTCACAACGATCCTCCTCAAGTCAATAGTTTCACTATGAACCAGAGGCCGGTGGATCGGGAAGCAGTTTCTATAATGGAAAGTTTATGCGAACTTTCACACCTCTCGGAGAATCGGAGACGTTTTGCTGCAATCAACCAGAGGAAGGTCACGACCGTGCCCTACATGTCACCGCACGCATCAAGGATTCAGAGTTCAAGACGGCCCTTATCTACACAGGAGCGTCTTCGAATGTGATTACTCTCAAGACTCTCAGGACATCCAAGGTTCTCCTAGGCAAGGTCGTACGGAAGCCTACCATAATGAAGGATTTCGAGGGAAACCAAACCAGCGCATACGGGAGAAGCTCCACGAAAAGAATCAGACAAGTTCGTTGCGTCCCACTCCCCACGTGGGCGTCAATTCAGGAAGAAGACCGGCTTGCATCATTGAGGGCTAAAACCCACGATACATATTTGCTGACGAAGCATTCTTCTCCATCTTGTGAAGCCACGACCCACGTTCACACGAAGAGGGAACAAACTTTTGTGGCGAGTCGTGACAAGAAAGGGAAAACGGTATACCGACACTGCCATTATCAATTAGCAGGGGAGAATGTTACCCAGTCTCTCCACCCAATGGAATGCTACAACAAAGAACGAACCACAAGAACAAGTGCTAGATGCTCCACAACAGCTGCAAGATGGCACCAACTCCACAACCGATGAGATTGAAATCGTTGAGGAATCTACTAGGCCTATCTCCATCAGATCAACCTTGTGTACGGATAAACGCACGAAGCTCGTGGAACTTCTCAAAGAGTACCAGGACATATTCGCTTGGAGATATGAAGAAATACCGGATTTAGATGAAAATTGGTCACCCATCATCTATATGTCATACCTGGATCCAAGTCGGTTAAACAGTTGTAGTTCAGACACAAGGAAAATGGATAGATCAGGTGTTGCATAGACTTCAGAGACTTGAACAGGTGCTGCTCCAAAAACGATCCTCCTCTACCTAACATCGACATGTTAGTAGATGCAACCAGCGGACACGGCAAGTTCTCCTCCATGGATGGATGTAGCGGCTACAACCAGATAAGGATGTACGAGCATGATGTAAGTAAGATAGCTTTTCGAACTCCTCTCGGAAATTTTTATTATACCATACTGCCATTTGGTTTAAAGAATGCCGGTGCAACATATCAACGCACTATGACGGCAATCTTCCACTGGAGCCGATACCTCAAGGGAGCGGCCTCAAGAAGATAACGATGTCAACGCGTCATATCGAGGAGATCCGGGCGAGTCACTTTATCAGACAGTGGTACATGTCGATCATGCTATGTTGGAGAATTCGCGTTTTTGGTCATCCTCTGGAGCTGTTGAACGCTCATCTACAACAACATATACCTTGATAGAAAGAACCAGGCCTGCCAGTAATGAAGAGCCTCATAATGTTTGTATGGGCATATATCTCACCAACAGGTGATACAACATTCATCCTTCTGTAAGCAGTTCCCTGAAGCAACAAGAGGAAAACCACCGAGATACAACATCCTGCGCGTCCGTCAACTCCAACTCCAGTACCACATGCACGACTCCCACAATGATGAAACAATGTCCAAGATATTCCATATTTGGCTCGACAACAACCACTACGAACAAACCATGTAAACCACGCTTGGGGGATCGAGGCTCAAAGCATGAAGTTCCTTCACCGTCAGTCAAGGAATTCTTCAACATGAGAGAGATGGTCAGTCAAGAAGCATAGAATTCGCAAGGGTAAATCGAACTGAAGAGGGAAACACTTCAACGCTCCCTCTAGCAGAAGCTGCTTCAATGGTCTATTCAAGAGCCGCCTCAACGCTCTCTCCGGGACCCACGTTCGCCCTTAATCCTTCTTCAACACTCTCTCCAGGATCCACCTCAACGTTCGCACCGAAAACCACTTTAACATCCTCTCGAGCCGTTTCAACACTCAAGCCGCATCAATAATCTGCGCTCCGGTCAAGTTATCTTTGATGTACTCATTGCTCAACATACGTCTCATCCATCCTTCATGAGGGCCCAACGGAGCATGAAAAACCTTGAAGTCGATAGGAGAAGGGTTATCTTGTGAACGGATATTTTCATATAGTTGAAAGGGCGCGGTGAACAACTCATCATCAATGTTCGGCATATCTTTGAAGCTGTCAACACCTCCTGACTTGGCACCAGCATTATCCCCAGAAGACATCTCAACAGGAGTTCTTTTCTTCATTCTACAATAAAAGACAGTAGTCAGTACTTGTATAAAAACGCGTGAGATGTGTATTCACACACGACAGAATACACATTCACGTTGGAGTACACAAGGCTGGTATTGGGTCCAAACACCGGTGTTGATCAAGTCAAAAGTCCGGTATTGCTCAAGTTTCAAGTCTGGTGTTGATCAAGTCACAAGTCCGGTATTGATCAAGTCACAAGTCCGGTATTTCTCATGTTTCAAGTCTGGTATTGATCAAAGTCACAAGGCTGGTACTCGAATAAAACAGGCGCACGCAGCAGGGCCGGTTTTCAGTCGAAATACAAGGTCGACGTTCAGTCAGGCACGCGGCGGGTCCCACTTGATCCTGACCCCATATTGGTCGGGCGGCATACAGCCTCCGTCCCCAATCAAAGCTCTCTCTCCAGAAGAAGGCGTTTCAGCTCCAACACTTCAACGCTTTCCCGGGACTATTTTGAAACATGTACACGGTGGTCCCGCGTTTGATCGAAGCATGCATATCTGCTCATGTTCGAATCATGCATGCTTACATCGGATCCCACGTTCGATCAAGCAGACGCAGCGGACCCACGATTAACCAAAACAGGCACATCAAGCCCACGTTCGATCAAGCAGGTGTAGTAGCCCCACGAACGAAACAGGCGTAACGGTCCATCGAAGCAGGAAAGACCGACATCATGCTAGGGAAACACTCGCCTGGACGCCTCTTGAACGTGACATTCTCCAAGGACAGGATGACACGTCTCTCCTGGTAACATATAACTTTGTCTCATAAGCTTTGTCTTTAACTGTCGCCATCTCATGCCTACCCCCACAATGGTGTAACCATTGCGTTCTAGGCAGGGGACTTAATGTTGATGGTGGATTTTCATTTAAGGCTAAAATTGTAAAAACCAGAAAATCATGCGTTGATATCTTGTAAAAGATAAAGCCATTAATAAGTGTTGGATACTCCTTCACTTTACTAATTCACCTAGAATGGAGCATGTGGGAACAATCCCATTCTGTGAATACATGAAATTCATCCATCAGTTGGAGCATGTAGCAACAATCCCATATACCCCGTGAATTTATAACATTATTAATTAATGCGTAAGCGACCACCTTGTATTTCCTGTACTCATTATCGCTGCGGCATGACGATCGAGTGTTGCTCTCAGCAGAGCAACACGAACCTCCAAGCATTATAATGAAAGCATGTACGAAATACCCGTGCATGTTGCAACTCTCGGTGTGTTATACTAGCCCGATTGTGAACTCTCGGTGTGTTATACTAGCCCGATTGAGCATCCTGGACGACCAGATCGGTCGGATATGATCTCGTTCATCCAACTTCACCAAAGATGATTGGATGGCCCGGATCGATTCCATAACCCTCAAGCGGTATGGAATATTCACCGCCGAACCAACGCGGACCCCGCATGATCGGCCTCCCGCATGGCCTAGCTTGCCAAAACGTCCAAACCAGAAAGAAGATGGGCGAAAACCCTAAATAAGGGTTTGCGGCACATTACATGTGTCGCAAAACAGTCTCAACTATCCATCTTCGCAGGTATAGATGGAGGGTGTAGATGTAGATTCAAAGGGCCCAGAGCATGTCAACACAATCACCGTGGGCCCGCCTATATACTTGACCAATCGGTCAGGACCAACCATGGTTGGTCGTCCCAATAGGTGCGCCCAAACGGAGCATGGTTACACGGCCGTGAAATCCAAAATTAGGGTTTCGAGCATCACGAGCGTCCATCTTCTCCGGCACGAATGGAGGGTCCCATATTAGATTAAGCAGGTCCGGTCATACCAGCATGACCACCGTGGGCCCGTCTATCCAATCACCTGATCGGCCAAGGCATATCATGCCTGGCTATCCCAAAACGCGCGTCCAAACTTGCGTGGTTACACTTCCCAAATTGCAAACTAATCTCGACCATTCAACTTCACCGGACGATTTGAGTGGCTTAGATCACGTTTTCATGGGACAGTCAGGTATAGGCGTGAACACCAGCCTACCACCTACACGCCAGACTGATCAACCAAGACCGACCAAGATTGGTCGTCTTGGAACGCGCGTCCAAACTAGGCATGTCACGCGGTTTCCAATTCCTTTGCGGCAATGGATTTCTACCGCAAACCGATCTCAACCACCCCTCTTTGCCGGTCAAATCGAGTGGCCTAGATCGCGCCTTTATGGGACAGAGAGGTATGGACGTGTACACCGGCATGCTGTTTACACGCATCCCCTGTCGGTCCTTTCCAAAACCCTTCCCATGCTTGGTTTCGACCAAGCTGAAGAGTGATGCCTGCGCACCTCTTCAAAACCCTGATTCCATCAACGGTCGCAGATGAGTGTCTTAAAGATCATCTCGTCCGTCCAGCTTCACCGGCTTGGTTATACAACCCTGGTCAGGAGTTAATTGGTCAATGAGGCGTCATGGTGATCACCACCCGTCGCTTTACCACACCAGGATGCAGTACCTGCATAAAATACACATGATACTTCACAAGTATCAACTTCCTGAATAACGCAGTTATTCAATTTAGCATTACATGCTACCTTTTGTGGATCCCACGATCCACACACTCGAGACATCAATCATGTCACAAACTGGGGATACATACTGGGGTATTGGTCTGGCGGTTTACAGCGTGTAGCGTGCAACGCGCCATCACAAGAACGTGTCAGGAAGTCATGGACGGTTATAGATGACAGGAGAAGTGGGCAAGACTGGTCGTGTAACACCAGCACACACCTCCACTACTCCATCACTCCACTTCCTCCACTTCCCACGAGAGACGTGAATAAGGATCAAATGACATGTATAAATAGGTTCTCCTCCCTATTTTCAACACGAGGAGAAAAACAACACAAGTCCAGACGAGACAAAAACCAAGTGTTAATACAAAATGTATACAAGCACCCAGAGCCTGCTTGCATCAATCGTAAGCCTGCTCACCTTTCTGTTACAAGTCATAAGCAAGCCAACACCTTCACAATCTCAACACCTTCTTCGCTTCCCTCCCTAAGATCAACCCCATCTCCTTTACTTTGTGACCGAAACAAATCTGGAACGACCATTTCTTGGTTTAGGCCGGACTTGCACAGATTGATTTCCGAATCTACAAGCACTCACCGCGCAGTGCATTTGTTTAGGGTTTAGATTCATTCCTCATCCACACACCCCAAATTACCAAATCCGGCAGGAATAGTTTTCACCCATAAACAGATAGCAACGCATGCGATTTCGACCGAGCAATGCTCTAACAATCTCCCCCTTTGTCAATTTTAGTGGAAAAACTATTAATACATATGGAATTCAAAAAATAAATAAATTAACTTTTGTAGCTCCTATTCCACATGTCTAATCTTCAACATTACTCGAAATCTTCGTCACTTCCAAGTACTCCAATGATCCCAAAGGTTGTAAGTTTAGCATCATCGTTGTTGAAAATCCGTAGATATAACAATAAGAAAACAAGAGTTCTCAATCATTGTTTTACAGTGTCATAGTATCATTACACAGCGTCAAAGTTCAATTGTATCACAACTTCAACAACTATACTATGGTGATATGTATCACTCCCCCTTAGTCAATACTCCATCTCACATGGAAACCACTCCCCCTTACATAATGATCCGAAAACCATATGTATTTGTAGTGTGAACAACATATTAATTCTCCCCCCTTTTGTCAATAAAATTGGCAAAGGTACAAGAACGGGATCCTAATGAAATTTCCGAAAGAGACATTTCATGACCAAAAGAAAGAAACACACATCATCTTATTTAGATGCAATCATAAAGCCGAAGCTAAATGCATTCATCAAGGAGGTTAAAGATACAAGATAACCCCTATAATATTCCACAGCCGCACTCCCCACAAAGATATGGCAATTAAGCGCAAGTTCAAAAAGAACTCCCCCCCATATTATGTCATTACCGAAAGAACAACAAGAGCGACCTTAATTTTGAAGAAAAAGAAGGATTTCTTTGGACATAACAAATCACATACAAGTATGAATTTGAATCCAAAATACTCAATTAAATTAACCACAAGAGAACCCATGATTAATTTAATTGAAATACACAATCAAACTAATCACAAAAAGTGATCAATTTAATTGGCCAAACTCACATAAGAGAATATATGGAGCAATGACTAAGTTAATCGTGAAAATAATTAACCCAGTCAAAAGCGCTCAAACATAAGAAAACTTACGGAGTCATAACTAAATAACCAAACAAGATGATTAATTTAGTTCAAAAATGCTCGACATAAAGTACCTTATGGAACAACAACAAAGCCAATCATAAAATAATCAACTTGGTCGTTTAGTGTTCAACATAAGACACATTACGAAGTCTCAAGAATACACAAAAATATGGATCGGGAAGATCAATTATCACGGAATACACAAGGATTCATTCTATTTTCCATCACAATTTGCACCATGACATACAATAGACATAATCCTTGAAAAACAAAAGATTTTAACCTCTCTTCCATCAATAATTGACAATATAGGCTTAACTTTTGTATTTGTCAAAAGTCCATTCATTCCTTTATCAATATAAGAATATCGACTTATGAAAGACTTTACTTTTGACAAGATATGGGACAATCATAGTTCACGGACGCAAACACACATATCCCAATATATAATACCATAAGAATTAATACTGCAAAAATCATCTTCCAAACAATTTTAGAATTTAAACAAATAAATCTAAAAACATGAAGATGAAAACGTTGGACATAGCTATGTGTAATCACAATAATGGCTATTCCAAACTCTAGTAATCCTTCTCAAAAACAAGAATAAATTGTCATAAGAAGTTTCCTAGGCATCAAGACAAACTTGTAATGCACATATAAGATGACTTGTCCTTGGGGATAGAATCAATCTTTTTCGCCCGGATTTACACCAAGAATAGATACCAAAGGCGTATAAAAATATTTTCGTAACAAAGAAGAACATACAAAGTCATTAACAACCATGCATCATAGTTCACATAAGATGATTGTGAACATTTAAGAATCCCATAACAATGCTTACTACTTCTCATTCTTGAACTTCCTTATTTGTGATTCACCAAAAACATTCTTGTAAAAGCTACAAATTATCTTAGAAGAGTAGTACTCCAAGAATCCAAGTGCCCAAGTCCAGGAGAAGTGGAACAAGTGCGAAGAAACGGAGCAAAACACTCAAAAACAAGATACAGGACAAATACCAATCTTAACTCATCCAAATTCAAGGTTTCTCATCTCCATTTTGAAGAGATGCAAAAAGAATGAGGTCAATCCGAGTTCGGATGAAGAAGTTACGACCAAAACAAGTTTGCCGAATATCGACGTTAAGTATGCATACAGGTTTGCAAACGAATTTTCATGACCTGGGGAAGTATGCAGACCGGGTTTGCGAACTTAAACCCCTAGATTTTGATTTTAAATGATGTTATGCATACTTGGTATGTCTACCATGAAGTCCAAACATCCCGAACTACTATTTTCAAACCTAAACGTTTAAGAACCTTAAATACATATCAAGTTAGGTAGAAATGAACAATAAGCAAGGTACATAGATCAACACAAAACTTGCTCAGGTTTATATACATACCTTTTTAGAAGAATCCGGTCGAATTCTACAGCCTTACCGAACATAATCTGTGTGCCCCAATTCTCGTGATTCCCTCATCGTATACATAACAAGGCAGTTCTTGGTGAGGATGCACTTACAACACAATCAAGTTGTATTGGGGTTAACAATGTCTTGCTCACCACAAGTTACCTTTGGATTATCATGAAAGAGATCGCTTTTAGAACCTTTCACATCCAATTCCATTTTTCCAAAAAACTTGTTAAGTTCCAACATCATGGATACTGCCTTCTCCATAGTTATGGAATTTTCTGGAAGATCATTACTTTTCACACTCAAAGCATCATTGGCTTTCTTTGGTACCCATTTCTGAGTGCGTTTAGGAACAACCGGAACCTTCTTCCCATTACTCTCTTCAAGATTTCTCGGAAGAGAATTTTATTGACTATTCTTTTGCAAGTTAGTCTTTCTCCAATTGGGAACATCGGATCTTGTCTTTGTCTTTACGAAGTTATCCTTTTGATAACCATTACGATTGTGAAAAAGATTCGTATGATGTTTATAGGCAAATCTAGATTTATCACAACACTGATTCATTTGCCTAAAGGTTGGACAATTACAACCTATACCGTTAAGGGGATTAGTCTTAACATATGATCTTGGTTTCACAACTTCTTGTGATGCCCAAACAAGAACATCATGAAGTTTCTCATTCCTTATACGGAAACGACATCTCCTTTCCAGGTGACCTTTATTTCCGCAATAGTGGCAAACATAAGGAATGTTTTTACCTCGATCCGTGTGTGCTGACTTTGGAGGTTGACATAAGCAAATGGTTTGACATGCTTATTCTTCCTCGATCCGTGTGTACGTTGGATACCCACATGTATAATGGTTTGAAGAGAAGATTTTAAGTGAATAAGTGTAGCATCGGTTTTAGAGGAAAAAAATTCCTCAAGTTTAGTCCAAACCTGAGAAGACGTCTGGCAGGACTTCACTTTATCTAAAATAGGAGATGTCAACAATGATAAAATCCATCCAAGTAGAAGCTTGTCGGTTCAAGTCCAAGAGAGAAACTTAGGGTTTGAAGAAGAGTTTTCAGTTTGAGCTGGTGGACACTTGAGAAACCATTAACAAAACCTTCAAGACCATAACCTTGCAAATAAGGTAAGAACTGAGCTTTCCAAAGAAGAAAATTGTTACCATTGAGCTTTTCAGAAATAGCTCCATGGAGTCTAGCAAAAGGGATGTCGGTCCAAGAAGAAGAATCCTCATCAGAGATGGTGGGTTGAGGAGTTTTAGATGGTTTTGGAGTCATGATGACCTAAAAAAAATATTGATTCAAAAAGAGAAGATTGAAAAAGAGATAGAAACACGGGCCCTTGGAGGAAAACCAAGGTGATACCAAGTTGAGACTTAGAATTAGGGTGTTCTCAATGGATGAGAAACACAAAGAAGAACTGTATATTTATATTGTCAAAGATTACAAATGATATTTCTTTGGATACACGGAATATAAGATACACAGAGATTTCCTAGATATTGCATATACAACATATATACTATATAACAAAGGAAAGTTACAAAAGACGTGACTTATCAAGTCACGTTTGCTATATGTCTAACAAACATGTATAGGGATTGTCTCTGATACATGGTTTTATCAATTAATCAATATTATTTCGTTTATCAATTCTCTTTTTCTCTATATTCTCCTCTTTAATATCGTATATTCACATTATTTTCGTCTATTCGCATCCCTCGCAATTTATGTATTGTGTTCTTCCATTATCGTTCTACATACGTTGGCATCTGAGTCAAGAATTTTAGATTCTCATTTAAAATACAACCCTTGTTATCGCTTCTGCAACTCATACCCTAAAACAAAACAAAACAAAACAAAACAAAACAAAACAAAAAACAAAAAAAAAGACTATGGTTTTCTTTTCTACTTCTAAAAGTTTTATTCGTTTTAGACAATGGGAAAATAGACTAATATTATTTTCGATTTCGACAAGATTCAGCAAAACTTGTCGTACTTCCTAAAAAGTATCATGGCGTATTTTGGTATTCCTAGAGAATAATTTCCTACACAACATCAAGAAAAAGATGTCAGTATCGAGACTATAGAGGATTTGTCATCATGCAAACGTACTGGAGTTATTTCTGTAGCATAAGTTGATGATGAATATACGAAAGCTACAACATAGAAGGATTAAGAGAATCATCTTTCTAAAGAAAAAGCAAATCAGGTTAACAAGATTTCGCATGATTCGTTAGAGCTTAATGGTAAGTCATCGAATCTTGGTTAGTAATTCCTGATCGTGATATACTTGTTTTGTATACTATTGATGATATTCAAAGTGTGGATCAGTCGAATACATAAATAGTTTCTTATATACCCCATAACAAGGCAGAAGTAGTCAGCCTATGAGAATCCTTTCCCGTTTTTTTACATGTCTGTCTATGTGCATGAATGCCAATCTTTATAAGACATAAATATAGAGAATTACGCCTGGAGAATTCGCGGATGAATTTTCTAAAACACGGATATAATAGCGTTACCAAAAGAATCTGTAAGAAACAACATGCCTTCCGATCAAAACATTGGTATTTATATGAAAAATACTATTAAGAGATACCCGACAACGAGATGTATACAATGGACAGATGCACGCCTAGCACCTGTATTTGCTTATGTCATTAACAATAATGTTCCTGAATATGTGACTGAACTAGTACGTTGGATACCAAGTGACACGGATCGAGGAAGAATAAGTGAAGTCCTGCAGACGTCTTGACATAGTAGTATCTTATGTCAAGATGGGTTTGACATGCTGTCAGTATAAGAACCATGGTTTTCTTGGTGAGAGGAAGAATGAAAATCATCCTGGAATTTTTTTGGACCTAACAAAGTTGGCAGAAAATTCCATGGTTGAAAATCAAGAAAGACTAGCTAATTTTGTAGATATCTTTTGTTAGAGCACTGCTCGGTCAAACTCGCAACCATTACTATCTCAAGCTTGTTTGTCAAGTTTACGTATCAAAAATATAAGTCTTTATTTCTAGTCTACTTATAGCTATGTCTCAAATTAGGATAAAATATGTAGTTGAGCCTAGACTTCACAGCGTTCATCAATTGAAGATGAAGATCTACTAAGGGGATCTTGGAGGAACTTCATCAACATGTTGGGAGTTAATCCTGGTTTCAATTTCTGCAAGTTTCCCTTCTAACAAGAAGTATTTTTGATAAACACGATCACATTCAAGTGACTTTTTACTCAGGTTTTCCTCGGTATCTTTGAGGACTGATTCGCAAGAGCGATTCTGACCATAAAGACCTCTGCAAATCCTTTTCAATTTCTTGTTTTCTCGACAGAGAGGAGTCAGAAGAGGTGTGACATGAGAAGTTTTAATATTCTTTATATTCCATGAATCCAAAAACTTAACATACTCTGAGATTTCCTCATCAACGTCTCCATCAATATCTGAATCACCTTCATCAGAAATTTCATCAAACTGTTCTTCTAGGAGTGTTTCCCAATCAAAAATTTTTACATCAAGATAATGTTTAGATATTGACTTAGATGTGACAGTTCTCTCAGGTGAATCCAAGCTTTTAGAATTATCTGGTAATTTCTGGACTGGTGCGTTATTAGAGATAGACTCGTCCATAATCAGATCGCTACAAACACAGACTTATAAGGTCTTTAAACGTGTTTGCCTGCTCTGATACCAATTGAAAAAGCGGGGGTATAACAACCACACCCAATATTTCGCTTAGCAATCTGTATGGACAAACTCCAATGTACTTTCTATAGAATCAACTAGACAGTCAGACTCAATCTAGATAAAAAGTATATCAAAGAGTTTATATCTCAATCTCTCGATTTGATCTTTACTCAAGCAAATAGAAATCTGCAAGTCTTTATCAAAGAGAGATAACTTGGATGGTACCAAAGACCAATATCCAAGTGTCAATCAATTTAAATCAACAACCCAAAAGGTCGGATATTCTAATTGATTGAACAACGCACAACCTGTGATATTTCAATTATATAAACAAATATAATGAGGAATAGAAATACACAGACACCAGAATTTTATTAACGAGGAAACCGCAAATGCAGAAAAACCCCGGGACCTAGTCCAGATTGAACGCACACTGTATTAAGCCGCTACAGACTATAGCCTACTCCAAATTAACTTCGGTTTGGACTGTAGTTGAACCCCAAGCTCACACTGATCAAAGGTACAGTTATGCTCCTACGCCTCTGATCCTAGCAGGATGCTACGTACTTGATTCCTTTAGCTAATCTCACCCACAACTAAGAGTTGCTACGACCCAAAGTCGAAGACTTTAATAAACAAATATGTATCACACATAAAAGTCTACAGAAAAGATAAATCCGTCTCCCACGAATAAACCTATGAGTTTTGTTCCGTCTTTTGATAAATCAAGGTGAATAGGAACCAATCAATAACTCGAACTTATATTCTTGAAGAACAGCCTAGTATTATTGATCACCTCACAATAATCTTAATCGACGCAGCGAAAAAAGATATTGCGGAATCACAAACAATGAGACGAAGTGTTTGTGATTTCTTTTCTATCCTGCCTATCAGAGATATAAATCTCAAGCCAATTATTACAATTGTACTCGTACGATAAAAACAGCAAGATCAGATCACATAACTACAAGAAAAGTAGTATCGGTCTGGCTTCACAATCCCAATGAAGTCTTTAAGTCGTTAACCTGGTTTTAAAAGAAGAAAACCAAAGGTTAAAGGAGAATCGACTCTAGCTTAGCAAACTAGTATCACACGTAAAGTGTGGGGATTAGGTTTCCAAGTTGCTAGAGTTCTCCCTTATATAGTCTTTCAAATCGTGGTTTGCAATCAATGTTAGCTTGGTAACAAAGCATTCAATATTCACCGTTTTATGAAAACCTGATTAGATTCAAGCTAATATTTCTCAACCGTTGGATCAAAAACTTAGCTTGTTACACACCAATGAGAACTTCTGCCAGTTCGCGGACTGAGTTCGCGGACTTGGCTTGCGCCACTTCCATTTCTCTTGATCAACAAAGTTCGCAAACTTTGGTTCAAGGAATAAGGACTTATACATATATGTGTTTCCACAACAATGCTTATATCCTACCAATGGTTATGTAATCTAAACTCTCATTTCAATCATTGAAATATTCTCAGAGAACGTTATATAGCCGTTATTCACAGACTATTTTTCGTCAGAGCAATTTCCAAAGTGATTGAAACATAACATGACTTTCGTCACTAGGTAAAGATGAAATAGATAGGCGAGTTAAACTCGGCTCGAAATATCAAATGTGTATAATGAAAGTCTATAAGTCTAAACGAATTTTGTCTCAAGAGTAGGAGATAGAGTAAATAGACTTTTGAGTGATAGATAAGTTCAAGTCTCCACATACCTTTTAGTCGATGAAGTTCCACTGGTTCCTCGAGTAGTCCTTCGTATTTTATGATGATTGCCATGGAGTTCTTGAGCTCAACTACACTTTCTATCCTATTTCGAGACCTTTAGTTACATAGGCTAGAAATCAAAACTTATAGTTTTGATCAATAACATTGAAAAACATGCTTGAGATAGCAATGCATGCGAGTTCGACCGAGCAATGCTCTAACAGTAAGTTTAGCATCATCGTTGTTGAAAATCCGTAGCTATAACAATGAGAAAACAAGAATTCCCAATCATTGTTATACAGTGTCATAGTATTATTACACAACATCAAAGTTTAATTGTAATACTATGGTGATATGTATCACTCCCCCTTAGTCAATACTCCATCTCATATGGAAACCACTCCCCCTTACATAATGATCCGAAAACCATATGTATTTGTAGTGTGAACTACACATTAATTCTACTCCTTTTTGTCAATAAAATTGGCAAAGGTACGAAAACGGGGTCCTAATGAAATTTCCAAAGAGACATTTCATGACCAAAAGTAAGCAAATATCAACTTATTTAGATGCAATCATATAGACGAAGCTAAATGATTTCATCAAGGAGTTTATAAAGACACAAGATAACCCCAATAATATTCCACAGCCGCACTCCCCACAAAGATTTGGCAATTAAGCACAAGTTCAATTAAGAACTCTCCCCCATAAAATATCATTCCCAAAAGAACAACAAGAGCGACCTTAATTTCATAAGAAAAGAAGGATTTCTTTGGACATAACAAATCACATACGAATATGAATTTGAATCCAAATATACTCAATTAAATTAACCATAAGAAAACCCATGATTAATACAATCGGAATTGCTCAACATAAGAGAACTTACGGAGCCTCACAGTATATACATAAAATATGGATCAGAGAAGATCAATACTGCGGAAAAAACAAGGATTCATTCTATTTTCCATCACTATTTGCACAATGACATACAATAGACATAATCCTCGTAAACAAAATTTCATCCTATCTTCCATCATAAATACATAATAGGCTTCAAAATTTTGTGATGTCAAAAGTTCATTCATTCTTTTATCAATACATGCATATCGACATACGAAAGACTTAACTTTTGACAAGATATGGGACAATCATAGTTCACGGAAGCAAACACACATATCCCATAACAAATTGCAATATATGAAACCATAAAGATTAATACTGCAAAAATCATTTTCCAAACAATTTTTTAGATTTTAAACCAATAAACCTAAAAAACATGAAGATGAAAAATGTTGGACATAGCTATGTGTAATCACAATAATGGTTATTCCAAACTCTAGTAATCCTTCTCAAAAACAAGAATTAATTCTCATAAGAAGTTTCCTAGGCATCAAGACAAACTTGTAATGCACATATAAGATGATTTGTCCTTGAGGGTAGAATCAATCTTTTTCGCCTGGATTTACACTAAGAATAGCTACCAAAGGCGTATAAAAAGATTTTCTGAAAAAATAAAAACATACAGTCATTAACGACCATGCACCATAGTTCACATAAGATGATTGTGATCATTCAAGAATCCTATAGTAATGCGTACTACTGTCCATTCTTGAAATTCCTTCTTTGTGATTCCGTAACAACATTCTTGTAAAATCTACAAATGAGCTTAGAAGAGTATTACTCCAATAATCCAAGTGACCAAGTCCAAGAGAAGTGGAACAAGTGCGACGAAACAGAGCAAAACACTCAAAAACAAGAGACAGGACAAATACCATTCTTAACTCATCTAAATTCAGGAATTCTCATCTCCATTTTGAAGATAATTCAAAGAGGAAGAGAATTCAAAAAGAATGAGGTCATTCCGAGTTCGGACGAAGAAGTTACGACCAAAACAAGTTTACTGAATATCGACGTTAAGTATGCATACCGGTTTGAAAACGAATTTTCATGACCTGGGGGAGAATACAAACGGTTATGCGTACTTAAACCCATGGATTTTGATTTTAAATGATGTTATGCATACCAGGTAGGTGTACCATGAAGTCCAAACATCCCGAACTACTATTTTCAAACCTAAACATTTAAAAACCTTAAACACAGATCAAGTTAGGTAGAAATGAACAATAAGCAAGGTACATAGATCAACACAAATCTTGCTCAGGTTTATAGACATACCTTTTAAGAAGAATCCAGTCGAATTCTGCAGCCTTACCGAACATAATCTGTGTGCCCCAATTCTCGTGTTTCCCTCACCGTATACATAGCAGGGCATTCCTTGGTGAGGTTGCACTTACAACACAATCAAGTTGTGTTGGGGTGAACAATGTCTTGCTCACTACAAGTGACATTTGGATTATCATGAAAGAGATCGCTTTTAGAACCTTTCACATCCAATTCCATTTTTCCATAAAACTTGTTAAGTTCCAACATCATGGATACTTCCTTCTCCATACTCATGGAATTTTCTGGAAGATCATTCCTTTTCACACTCAAAGTATTATTGGCTTTCTTTGGTACCCACTTATGAGTGCGTTTAGGAATAACCGAAACCTTCTTCCCATTACTCTCTTTTAGAATTCTCGGAAGAGAATCGGATTGACTATTCTTTTGCAAGTTAGTCTTTCTCCAATTGGGAGCATCGGATCTTGTCTTCGTCTTTACGAAGTTATCCTTCTGATAACCATTACGATTGTGAAAAGGATTCGTATGACGTTTATAGACAAAACTAGGATTATCACAACACTGATTACTTTGCCTAAAGGTTGGACAGTTACAACCTGTAACGTTAAGGGGATTAGTCTTAACATATGATCTTGGTTTCACAACTTCTTGTGATGCCCAAACAAGAACATCATGAAGTTTCTCATTCCTTATACGGAAACGACATCTCCTTTCCAGGTGACCTTTATTTCCGCAATAGTGGCAAACATAAGGAATGTTCTTACCTCGACCCATGTGTGCTGACTTTGGAGGTTGATATACTTTGCTCTTTCGGACTTTAACTGCCGGTGAAGGTATTTCACTTTTGCCATCAGTGGAAACCGTTTGTTGAGAAGAATCACTAGCCTTGACAAATTTTACCTCTTCGCTAATACTCAGAGCATCTATTCCCTTATAGCCCAATCCTCGTGTATCACGTTGATTTTTACTTGCTCCTAGAATAGTTGTTAATTTGCTTGAACTAGTATTGAACTTTTTCAAGTCATCTTCCAATATCTTGATTTTATCAAGAGCATCAGCTAAATCAGCTGATGCGTGTCATAGGTGCAATCAAATTAATATCTATTTCCACTCAATTAAAAATAATATAATGGAAGTCAAGTTCGTTCCCACGAGGAGCAAGAGATTCTAGTTGTAAAAATTGTCACAAAAGGGGGGTGTAAAAAGCAAAAGAAAATAAACAAAGAAATTAAAAGATAAAGTTGAAAGCAAAAAGAGAGACAAGATCAAGGAATCATTCTTCGTTACGAAACAATGAATCAAGTTATGTTCTTTTCTACTTGTTATTAGTCACAAATTATCACCAACCGTAGGTAAAGCAAACAGATCGCTAAACCCCTAAATCCTCAGTATCACCTGGATACGGAAGTTCTCGACTACCGGATTCTATTTATCAAACCACCTAGTAGTAGATCACTCTAGATGTAATTTAAATAAACGCATTAAGATTTATGAACTTATTAGGTTAATATTAGTAGTTAGACTCTTTGATCAAGGTCTACTTGCTAACGTTGTTTTCACACACAATTGCTCCACGGAATCCCTCCGCAAGGTCTCGTGTTTTGCTACTTATGTAAATAGTCAAGAAACGATTACTTATCCCCTAACTTTCACTAGCTTTAGATCAAATTAACAAATCAATTTAGTTGGCCACCTAAACAATCTATCAATCAATCATGAATGAATAAACATTCCTATTAGTAAAAACAAACGATAATCATGTGAAAAACTTCAAGATAGAATTGAAACAAAAATCAAAACATATGTTAAGAACTAGGAATTCATCCTCAATCAATAATAAAATTAGCTACTCATGTTAAGGAGTTCACACAAAGAATAAGAAAAGAAAAGTGTTGTGTGTGTAGAGAGATGTGTGTAAAAAGATGTGTAGAGAACTTCTCTATTTATAGGCTTCAATATTCTCCAAATCTTCCAAGGAATAGAATCCTTTTCCTTTAGCAATTCAATTTCCAAATCCAAGCCTTTCTCAACTCTTCCATCTTCTCTTTCCAAATTTGAGCCAAATTCTCCATCCAATTCCTAGTCCAAGTCTTCACACCCACAGAAAATTCTGGAATTTTTGGCTCGCCGGAAAACTGGTATTATGGCCGGAATTTGACCGAATCCGTCACCGCCTACGCCACCTGAAAATTTCACCGTCATCGGTATATTCGACGGAATATTCCGTCACCCACCGTTAGGACTAACGGTCAAAGGGGTCAAACCGTCACCAACGGTCAAGGGAAAATGAAATCGACACCGAGTCAGCCTTCTAACTCGGGCCGATTGGTCTTACTCACTGGGTTGGATCGGGCCGCCGAGTTGACTCGCCGGCAGTAAAACCGGGCCGAGTCTCTACTGCTTTCTGGGATTTCCAGGCCACATTCAAGCCGATCTTTAGCTCCATCCTGCACATGATCCTAGCATACATCTATTTGAGCAATTCATTCCATGCTAGTGTTAACAGCGACACTTTCTTCTACAGCCTTCATTCCTGCAGCATCATCAGCATCACTACCCAATGTATCACACAAAGAATAGATCGTATCCCAAAGAAAACTACAAACCCATTTGCTCTACTTATCCGAAACCCCCCGAAACTTCAATCTATCTCTCGCTCAATCATCTCCATCAAATCTTCAATGTCAAGAACCACGAACCCTCATATCCATTACCCGATTCGACATAAAGAACCCCCTTATTGTCACCACCGATCAATGGCAGTGGACGTTCTTCTCTCTGCTACGATCTTGTTCTGTTGCCTGAGTCAAATTAGAATCGAACCCACTTTCAAACTCTACCAATTTCTTCAATCGACTAACAGAACCCTAAGTTCCTTCCTCCAAACAACAAAACCACCTTCATCTCCAACACCCTCACTTCTTCTCACTGAGTCGATCTCTCACAAGCCCACCTCTAATTACATCTCAACTCATTTCTCACCGACAGCCGCTTTAACCCATCTCGTTGTTCTTCATCGACCTTCAGTTTGCTCATAACAGATCGAGCAACTTCTTCTTCTCAAACCCTATCTGCTCTTCTCTGATTCGAACCTCCATCAACACCCATTCCATTTGAACTCTAATTGATCCACCAGCATCATCGATCTCGGCAGCGACATCAAATTTCTCGGTTTCAACAGCGGCATTCGTTCTCAATTTCAGGTGAAGGAAATGAAAAATGATTGGGAGAAAGAAAACCCTCTTCTCAATTTAGGGTATAAGTATTTGGGTAGATATTTACACCTTTGAAGATAAGGACCACCTTTATTAGATAAGGTCCATCTACCGACACCCCTTAACCTCTCTCGGGCCTCGTCTCTAGTGCTCCTCCCAAAAGAGTTACCCCTTAACCTTGACTAGGCTCCAGATAGTGTTCGCCCTCGAAATGACAATTTTGCCCTTTTGGCTCAAATTGGGTAATTTCTTCTTCTTTTACTCCGTGTGACTCCAAAGTAGCTACAAAACTCAAAACAAGCGTAAAATATATAATTTACAAGAAAAATAGCAAAGAAAGCATAAACAATAGATAATAAATAGGATGTATTCTACACCCTATCAAATTCCCCCACACTTAGACTTTGCTAGTCCTCGAGCAAATCAAACTAAAACTTACAACTTCAAAGCTGCCCAAATACACAAGCATCCAAAAAGCTATGAGGACATAGAGTTTCTACGCATTCTAGTAATAAGAAGTTAGAAATACTAAAGAACATATTCTCATTCTTAAATGTTGAGTGAGAAATAACCACACCATAATGAGAGAACGCGTGTTTGAGAAACGATCAATAAGCATTTCGCCGACTTCGCCTCACCAAAAGGATTTTATGATAATTGCACTCAAAAAGACGGCTTTTTTATGGGTCTCACATGTGTGCAGGTAGGAATGAAGAGAGAATTCCTGAAACACGTTGAATGGTGGGAAGGACAACTTCCGAAATATTTTTTAAAAACCCACATCTTTTAATATTTTGAAAAACCATTTTTCTGACGATCTCTACGAAAGGAAATCAACCATTATTATTGAGGATGAGATTACTTACTCACCTTCACATCCGATCGCCAATTATGATAACACCACTCTCACGGCATCCAATAGAAACGTCTTCCGCTCCTCGTCTTGATCTCCTTGGTCTTCGTCTTCTGTTTCAACTATTGGTGATAAACTCTCGAATTTCATAAATCCTTAACAATTTGTAACTCTTTTTACCTTAAATCCTTGTCGCTTGAAACTTCCTTATATATTTTCCTTCCCCACGGCTTATTAACAAAACAAATATTTCTCTTGTTTTTTTTTTTTTTTTTTCAATTTTTTTTTTTTTTTTAATATTCAAAACAAGAGAAATTAAATACAACCATGGCCGTGGGAGAAGTATTTTACCGCTTGATTCTTCACAACTTGTATCGTCTTGAAATCATAAACTTCAAAAATTCTCACCTTTTGATTTTCTTTGCTTTCATGAATAAGTCTTCATACTTGGATATAGAATTACCTCATTGTATTGTAAGTCCTCAACATATATGTAAAAATCTGCTCTTTGTATGTTGCTTTACTTGAATTTGAAATTTGCTCTTTTTCTCGTTCCGTTGCTTGTAAACCTTGAACTTTTCCAACTTTCCTCGTAGATTTTGATGTCGCTCTTTGTTGATGATGATTGTGTTTCTATGGACCCGTTGTTGTTGCGAGAGAATGGTGCTAACTGCAAATCGAACTACAAGAAGGAGGCTTTCATCTATAGACGTCACCCTCATGATTGACAAAATTAGCACTCAAGAGATCAAAGAGTAGTGCTTCTATTGGTGGGAGGTTGGGTAGCTCACCATTCTACCCGGAATTTACGTACGGTGACACACACTCAAAAGAAACTCTTTAGTAGATGGAAAATTTCTGGTCGGTGCCTCACATGATATGAATACGGGTAGTCTCCACTAATGATTGATCAGCAACTCTAATAATGCATTTCTCCCTGCACCAAATTTGCATCACCGGCATGATTAAATCCATTATTTAACACTCTAACAAGCAAGAAATCCGAATGTAGTTCTCTAACACTTCCAAGTTCAATTATGTCGGTCAAAATCTCTATGTAAACATACCTAGAAGTATGCTAGTGACTCTAAAATCTCTAAAAGTTGGAGTTTTTATGTAAAACTTTTTTTTTTTTTTTAAATTTTTTTAAATTTTTTTAAATACATGCTTAACCACTCCCCCACACTTAAACCTTACATTGTCCTCAATGTAATTGAATCCTCCTAGTAAAGTCAAGGTGGGAAATTTTAACATGATATGGAACAAGAAAAAACAAAAAAAAACAAAAAAAAACAAAAAAAAAAACAAAAAGCAAAAGGATAAGAAATACAAAACCTATGGGTTGCCTCCCATTAAGCGCTTGTTTTAAAGTCGACGGCCCGACTTAGCTCTTGCAAGATTCATTCCCCATATACTAACAATCGGAAAATTTGGGGATCCACCCATAATACCTGCTTTGCAAACAATAACTCCATACAAATGTTAGCACAAGAAAATAATAATGAAATTATCGCTCGATAGAAATTTCCCCCACACTTATTCTCGTCCACACTCGGAAGTGTATAAAGAACATAGAATTTGGGAACTTCCATGTATTCTTCTTGGCAAACCTGCATAGTGTTAGCATCAAGTGTTTCCAATGGTGGATATCTAGAAACAAAATCATCCAAAAATACTTTCAAGCACATACATTCAAACCAATAAGAGGTAACGGAGAAGAATCAATATGCAAAGGGTTAGACAAACCTTGCACAATTTCTTGTATTATAGAATCCTCTTCATCCTTAAAAATTCAAGTGAATTACTTACCTCTTGTATATCGTGGTCCTCTATTAAACTTTGCAACCATTCTTCGTCGTTTTCTACCTTAACCAAAGTCTTGGCATCATTAAAATCATTGGCAAGTTCAATTGGGTCTTCCACGAAATCAATCAATGTGGTTTCATCCTCTAGTATCATCTCTTCAACATTCTCATCATCTAATCGGGCCATTCACTAAAATGATTCTCGTCGGTATAGATTGTAAGATCTTCTTGTGCGGGTGTTACACCGTTTATAACAATAGGTAAGTCACAACCAATCTCATCCTTTTGAATAGGTGAAGGATCGTTATTATGATCCGGAGTTGGAATAACTTCCTCATTGTTGCAACGCTCATACACTTTCGCGGACTCATATCTTTCCCTAAGGAATTTTTTCCAAGCACTAATTGCATCTTCCTCAAGCTCTACCTTTTGAATAGGTGTTTGATCATTACTAAGATCAAGGCTCGAGTAAGCTACACTATCGTCATCAAAAGTATCCAAAGGTTGGTACTTTTCAACACAATCATCTTCATTTTCAGACTCACTATAATAAGAATCTTCATCGGTTTCATAAACTTTATCCCGACGTTGTTTAAGTTCCATATGAATAGTCCTACTAATTTCTGCGACAAGATCTTCCGAGTCTCCATCATCTTCCAATTTGTATAATTTCTGTGCAAGTTTCTCTCGACGTTCACACGCTTACCACCGTTTATAGAGTTTTTAGATCGTATCTCCTCTTTTGGAAAAAGTGAAGGAAAAACACGATGAAGAGGAGTATATTCCAAATTCTCTGTCTGCACATTACTAGAAAACAAATTGTCAGATGCATAACTATCCTTCCATCCCTGTGATTGTCCACATACATACCCATCATAAGGTTGTTGATATGTATGAGAATATCCATAAGGTTCTGTAGGAAATTGATCATATCCAAAATATTTGATTGTATCCTAAGGATGGTTGGAAGTTGTCATAATGTTGAGGTTGAAAACCGTATTGATTGTTGTAATATGCTTGCTCTTGTCCACCATTCATGGAAAACCTAAGACTCAAATAAGATTCTCGAAACTAAGTTAGATACGATATAGAATCTAACAAAGCAAGAATAAAGCAAAAAGAAAAATAGAAACAACTAAAAATCATCCGTCGTTTCCTCCCCTAAGCAGCGCGCCAAAATTTGATGCGTGTCGTAGGTGCAATCAAATTAATATCTATTTCCACTCAATTAAAAATAATATAATGGAAGTCAAGTTCGTTCCCACGAGGAGCAAGAGATTCTAGTTGTAAAAATTGTCACAAAAAGGGGGTGTAAAAAGCAAAAGAAAATAAACAAAGCAATTAAAAGATAAAGTTGAAAGCAAAAAGAGAGACAAGATCAAGGAATCATTCTTCGTTACGAAACAATGAATCAAGTTATGTTCTTTTCTACTTGTTATTAGTCACAAATTATCACCAACCGTAGGTAAAGCAAATAGATCAAATGCTAAACCCCTAAATCCCTTGTATCACCGGATACGGAAGTTCTCGACTACCCGATTCTATTTACCAAACCACCTAGTAGTAGATCACTCTAGATGTAATTTAAATAAACGCATTAAGATTTATGAACTTATTAGGTTAATATTAGTAGTTAGACTCTTTGATCAAGGTCTACTTGCTAACGTTGTTTTCACACACAATTTCTCCACGGAATCCCTCCGCAAGGTCTCGTGTTTGCTACTTATGTAAATAGTCAAGAAACGATTACTTATCCCCTAACTTTCACTAGCTTTAGATCAAATTAACAAATCAATTTAGTTGGCCACCTAAACAATCTATCAATCAATCATGAATGAATAAACATTCCTATTAGTAAAAACAAACGATAATCATGTGAAAAACTTCAAGATAGAATTGAAACAAAACTCAAAACATATATTAAGAACTAGGAATTCATCCTCAATCAATAATAAAATTAGCTACTCATGTTAAGGAGTTCACACAAAGAATAAGAAAAGAAAAGTGTTGTGTGTGTAGAGAGATGTGTGTAAAAAGATGTGTAGAGAACTTCTCTATTTATAGGCTTCAATATTCTCCAAATCTTCCAAGGAATAGAATCCTTTTCCTTTAGCAATTCAATTTCCAAATCCAAGCCTTTCTCAACTCTTCCATCTTCTCTTTCCAAATTTGAGCCAAATTCTCCATCCAATTCCTAGTCCAAGTCTTCACACCCACTTAAAATTCTGGAATTTTTTTTGGCTCACTGAAAATCGGTATTATGGCCGAATTTGACCGAATCCGTCACCGCCGCCACCAAAATTTCACCGTCATCGGTATATTCGACGGAATATTCCGTCGACCCACCGTTAGACTAACGGTCAAAGGGGTCAAACCGTCACCAACGGTCAAGGGAAAATGAAATCGGACACCGAGTCGGGCCTTCTAACTCGGCCGATTGGTCTTACTCACTGGTTGGATCGGTCGCCGAGTTGACTCACGGCCGCGCGAAAACCGCCGAGTCTCTACTGTTTTCTCGGGATTTCCGTGCCACATTCAAGCCGATCTTTAGCTCCATCCCGCACATGATCCTAGCATACATCTATTTGAGCAATTCATTCCATGCTAGTGTTAATAAACGACACTTTCTTCTACAAATTTTCATTCCCGCAAAGATCATCAAGATCACTACCCAATGTATCACACAAAGAATAGATCAGATCCCAAAGAAAAACTACAAACCCATTTGCTCTACTTATCTCGAAACCGCCCGAAACTTCAATCTATCTCTCGCTCAATCATCTCCATCAAATCTTCAATGTCTCCAAGCAAACCACGAACCCTCATATCCATTACCCGATTCGACATAAAGAACCCCTTATTGTCACCACCGATCAATGGCAATGGACGTTCTTCTCGCTACGATCTTGTTCTCATTGCCCGAGTCAAATTAGAATCGAACCCACTTTCAAACTCTACCAATTTCTTCAATCGACTAATGTAACCCTAAGTTCCTTCCTCCAAACAACAAAACCACCTTCATCTCCAACACCCTCACTTCTTCTCACCGAGTCGATCTCTCACAAGCCCACCTCTAATGACATCTCAACTCATTTCTCGGTTTCAACAGCGGCAGAACCCATCTGTTGTTCTTCGTCGACCTTCAGTTTGCTCATAACAGATCGAGCAACTTCTTCTTCTCAAACCCTATCTGCTCTTCTCTGATTCGAACCTCCATCAACACCCATTCCATTTGAACTCTAATTGATCCACCAAAGATCATCGATCTCTAATCAAATGACATCAAATTTCTTTTTCAACAAATGCATTCGTTCTCAATTTCGGGTGAAGGAAATGAAAATGATTGGGAGAAAGAAAACCTCTTCTCAATTTAGGGTATAAGTATTTGGGTAGATATTTACACCCCAGTGATAAGGACCACCCTTTATTAGATAAGGGCCATCTACTGACACCCCTTAACCTCTCGCGGCCTGTCTATAGTGCTCCTCCCAAAAGAGTTACCCCTTAACCTTGACTAGGCTCCAGATGTGTTCGCCCCTGAAATGACAATTTTGCCCTTTTGGCTCAAATTGGGTAATTTCTTCTTCTTTTACTCCGTGTGACTCCAAAGTAGCTACAAAACTCAAAACAAGCGTAAAATACATAATTTACAAGAAAAATAGCAAAGAAAGCATAAACAATAGATAATAAATAGGATGTATTCTACACCCTATCATCACCTCCAGGCATTTTTCTCGAGCGAGATAAGCGCTTTCTCTGTCATCAAAACTAATTTGTTGAGAGTTAAACCTTGCTTCAGATTCTGCAAGTTTATCTTCCAACGAAAGAAACTTTTGATAAAGATTATCACATTCAAGTGACTTCATACGTAGGTTTTCCAAAGAATCCTTATGGATCAATTAGTTAGAACGATTCGAAACATAAACACATGCGTAACATCTTCTCAATTGCTTGTTTTTTCGACAGAGAGGAGTCAGAAGAGGTGTGATATGAGAAGTTGGCATCTTCTTCTTTTCCAACGAATTCAAAACCTTAACATACTCTGAGACTTCCTCATCAACCTCTCTATCAATATCTGAATCACCTTCATCAGAAATTTCATCCAACTGTTCTTCCAGGAGTGTTTCCAGTTATCAATAGTTTTTCACATTAAGAGAATGTTTAGATATTGACATAGATGTGACAATTCTCTCATATGAATCCAAGATTTGAATAACATCTGGTAATTTCTGACCTGGTACGTTATTAGAGATAGACTCGTCCATATTCAGATCGCTATAAACACAGAATTATGAGGTCTTAGCGTGTTTTCCTGCTCTGATACCAATTGAAAAAGCGGGGGTACAACAACCACACCAAATACTTCGCTTAGAAATCTGTATGGACTAACTCCAATATACTTTTAAGATAATCAACCAGACTCAATCTTATTAAAAGTATATCAAAGAGTTATATCTCTCTTTCTCGATTCAATTCTTACTCAAGAAAATAGAAAATTGTGAGTCTAATTGAATACAAGAGAAATCACTTGAACGGTACCAAAGACCAATGTTCAAGTGTCAATAAATGTAAATCAACAACCCAAGGTTGGTGTTGATGGTGGATTTTCGTTCAAGGTTAAATTTGTAAAAAACCAGAAAAAATCATGCGCTGACATCTTGTAAAAGATAAAGCCATTCATAAGTGTTGGATACTCCCTCACTTAATTCACCAGGAATGGAGCATGTGGCAACAATCCCATTCTGTGAATACATGAAATTCCTCCAGTTGGAGCATGTGGCAACAATCCCTTCCTCGTGAATTTCATATCATCCTTGTATTTCCAGTACTCATTATCGGTGTGGCATGACGACCGAGTGTTACTCTTACGAGTAACACGAACCTCCAAGCACTATAATGAAACCATGTACGAAATACCCATACAGCCGACTCTCGGTGTATTATACTAGCCCGATTGAGCCCCTCTCCTGTGTTATACTAGCCCGATTGAGCATCCTGGACTGACCGATCAGGTCCGGATATGATTCGATCGCAGATCATCCAACTCCATAAGCATGATTGGATAACCCTGCATCAATTCCATCACCCCCAGCAGGTATGGAATACCCACGACCGACCCCGCATGGTCGGTCATTGGCCTAGCTTGCCAAGAAACCGTTCATACCAAGCATTATGGACGGAAAACCCAAAATTAGGGTTTGCGGCATATTACATGTGTTGCAAAGCGCTCTCAACCATCCATCTTCGCAGGTATAGATGGAGGGTGTAGATGTAGATTCAAAGGGCCCAGAGCATGTCAACACGATCACCGTGGCTCGCCTACATACTTGACCAATCGGTCAAAACCAACCATGTTTGGTCGTGACAAAAATGTCGCCCAAACAAGAGATGGAACACTACTTTGAAACCCAAAATTAGGGTTTTGAGCATCATGAGCGTCCATCTTCTCCCGCACGAATGGAGGGTCCCAGATTAGATTAAACAGTCCTGGTCACACCAAAGATGACCACTGTGGGCCCATCTACCTCCTCATGTGTTCGGCCAAGGCATATCATGCCTGGTTAATCCAAAACGTGCGCCCAAACTAGCGTGGCCACGTTTTAATGGGATATTCAGGTATAGGCGTGAACACCAGCCTACCATCTTCACGTCAAACCAATCGGCCAAGACCGACCAAGTTAGGTCGTCTTGGAATGCGCGCCGGAAAGAGCATGGTGTGCGGCCTTTGCGGCATCAAATTCCTATTGCAAAATCGATCTCAACCACTCCTCTTTGCCGGCCAAATTGAGTGGCCTAGATCGCACCTTCATGGGACAGTGAGACATGGACGTGTACACCGACATGCTATCTACGTGCACGCCCTGGCCGGTCCTCTCCGAAATCCTTCCCATGATTGGTATCGACCAAGTCAAGAGTGATGCTTGCGCGCCTCTTCAAAACCCTAATTTCATTAACGGTCGCAGATGAGTGTCTCAAAGATCATCTCATCCGTCCAACTTCACCACCTGGTTATACAACCCTGGTCGAGTTAATTGGTCGGTGAGACGTCATTACCTATCACTTTACCACACCATGATGCAAGACTCTGATAAAATACACACGATACTTCACAAGTATCGACTTCCCGAATAACGCAGCTTATTCAATTCAAAGATTACATGCTATCTTTCGTGGATCCACAATCCACACATTCCGCACATCAATCATGTCACAAACTGGGGGATACATACTGGGGTATTGGTCTGGCGGTTTACAGCTGCGGCGCGTGCAACGCGCCATCACAAGAACGTGTTAGGAAGTCATGGACGGTTAGAGATGAACAGAGAAGTGGGCAAGGCTGGTCGTGGTATCACCAACGCACAACTCCACTACTCCATCACTCCACTTCTCCACTTCCCACGAGAGACGTGAATAAGACTCAATGACTTGTATAAATAGGTTCTCCACCCTATTTCCAAACAACGGGAGAAAAACAGAAAAACAACAAGAAAACACCCAGAGCCTGCTTACACCAATCGTAAGCTTGTTCACTTTCCTGTTGCAAGTCACAAGCAAGTCTACACCTTCACAATCTCAACACCTTATTCGCTTCCCTCCCTAAGATCAACCCCATCTCCTTCACTTTGTGACCGAAACAAGTCTGGAACGGCCATTTCTTGGTTTAGGCCGGACTTGCACAGATTGATCTCTCGAATCTACAAGCACTCACCGCTGAAAGGCATTTGTTTAAGGTTTAAATTCATTCCTCATCCACACCCCAAATTACCAAATTCTGCAGGAGTAGTTTTCACCCATAAACAATTGGCGACCACAAAGGGAGGTTGATCTCTCGGTTGCAAAAAATTGAATTCTCAAATTTTCAATTTTCATCCCACGATGTACCCTCACTCGGAGTCCGCAGGTGGTTCAGATATCATGGGAAGTATAGCTAGAATGCTGGAGGATGTCTTGGAAAATCAAGCCGGTATCACCATAAGGCAGAGCGAGACATTTCACCTTTTGAATGATATAGTAGCACAATTACAAGAAGGGTCGGTAGGCATCAACTCGTATAAAGGTAAGAAACGTTGAATCCTTAGTCGAGTCACACCTTTACAAGTGGAGAAGCAAAAAGAACACGTAATCGCAAATGGATCGTGAAAGATGGACAACATGGTCCAGACTCAAGCAACTCCACAAAGAAAAGACTTGTCCGGAGTGCTAAATGTCTCGCCGATAAAGAAAGGGAGCCCGCAGCCCTACGGAGCCATGCTAGAAGATTTATATCTCAAAACTCTTGTTGAAGCCCAGAAGACTGCTCCAATCGCCGCTTCCCTTCCAACCGATCAAGAAATGCTTGAGGAAGGAGAAATCAATCGTGAAATACCCGAATACAGAGGATGGGAACGTTCAATCCGGCCACTCAAGAAGTGACATTACGACACCTTCCACATCCCTTTACCTAGGCAAGCGATCCGCAGATATGATGGCACTCGCAAATCTCCCAACTTCATCTCATGTTCCACATCAAAGCCACGGAGAGACATCACAACGCCCACTAATGCAGGAAAAGCCAGACTCAAGGTACTTACATTTCCCCTTCCCAATGAAGAAGATTCTGGAGCTACTGGAGGCGTGGGTACGAAATGGAGAGGTGGAGCTACCCCCGGTATGGCGTCCGCCCACTGATCAAGAAGTAATGGACCCGACGTACTGTCATTTCCACCGGTTCCTCCATCACCCCACCAGCCGAATGCAACGCTTTGAAGCGCATTGTTCAGAGAAGCTTGGTCCAGAGCGATAACTCGAGAGATTGGTGCGGAGGAATTTCTTAGAAAGGCTACTCCGGTTCGATACAAGTGAGGCTTCGAAAGCAAGTAAGTTCTACTCAACAATTTTACAAGAAGGATAGTTTTAGAATTCACTGGGGACTTAGCATCCCGCACATGGAGAAAGGGGCTCAACGATCAAATGCCATATTTGTTTCCCTTCATACCTCCCTTTTACACGATATTTGCAATTTCATATGACATGTGCAATCATTCATGACCAAGATGCAAATTCCATTTAAAATAACCTCTTTCAGAAAAGTTATTCACAAAACTATCTCAAAATAAATCAATTCAATTACCTATACAAAACCTAAGTCAAATTACGAAAGAAAATCCTCACTATCACTCAAAAGGAAAAACATCTAAAAGAAGAGACAAGTATATGGCACGAATCCTTCAAGGAAAATCCTTCGAAGCAACTCGTCCTTCCGGGCAAGAGCGACTTTCATCCTTTGAAGTACAAATTGCTTTTCACCTTCAACTCCTCGACAACTTTTCAACCTCTTCTTCCCGGCGAGTGACGCTTTTCGCAGAAGGGGCTTCACCTTGTAATTTATGGAGCTCCCGAATCTCGGAGAACCTTTTGAGGAACCAAGGAGCATTGAAGTCGTATCGCACAAACACATCTCGATGGCACTTCCAGCCTCTCAATCATCTCCTCAGAAACTGTTCGACCAGTCGCGACGCTCATCCCATGGATAGAAAATAAAGCCTCCTGAACGCGGTTGACCAATGCAAGACGACTCTTGAGCTTCAAAGTGGTAGCAATATGACCGTGTTTCTCCCATATTGCCGTATACAACTCTTTGAACCGAACCTAAGACGCGAATCCACCAACCAACACATGACCTCGGATAAGGGACAGAAAAGGAGGATCAAACAAAGCCCCCTGTGCCGCATCACCGGTAATTCACCAACCACATGAGCCTTGTCACTGCAGGAGGCCTTTCGGAAGAAGTCACCACAATAGCCATATTCATTGGAACCTCCGCTCAGACGGATTTCAAGGGAGCCGCCTCAATTATTGCACGCTACCTTTCTTATACTCCTTCCGGCATCTACTTCGCTCTAGGTACTAATTTCCATCACGACCCCGTCAACAAGATCACCCAGGGAGGCGGCTTGTCCAACCGAGCTTGCATCATCTCTGTCATGGTCGGGAAAAGGAGCGGTTTCTCCAGACTTCTCAAAGATGAAGACTCGGCCTCCAGACTTCTCAACATGAAGATCAGTCCTCTCATGAAGACTTCTCAAAGATGAAGATCACCTCCGCACTTCTCAAACATGAAGATCAGTTTCTCCAGACTTCTCAACATGAAGATCAGTACCGCCAGCCTTCTCATTCTGAATACGCGCCAGCCTTGTGAAGACATTCTCTTTCGGAATCCCCTGATTTCAAGCAAGAATTACTCTTAGAAAGATTCACCCTGGAGAAATAAAGGAACCAACGGGAAGAAATTTAAATACCTACATATTGGAGGAATTGAGGATCACCGAGACACATGCCTCGCCTCTTGATCTCTCTCCCGCTTAGGGACCGCAATCCTCGCCTCCGGTCCGTTTGGTCGGAAGTGGCTTCAACCGGAAATGCTTTTTCAAAGCGTCAGAAGATGGTTCACCACGGAAACCTGTCACAACACTCTCCGAGAATTCCTGAAAAATCAACAGTTGCCTGCTCCAAAATTCCTTGTACTTATCGGTTACCACTGGGTTTCTCCCAATAGGCCAGAAGGGAAGGCTCACCCGTTCTAAAAACGCGCCGGCATTAAGAATATTCGGAGAGATTCTTTTCAAACCCTTGGCGAACGAATAAATGGGACACCCCGATCAAATCCCATTTGGCGAGCAGCCTGTCAATATTGTACGGAGTCACGTAAAATTCTCCGTTGAATAAAGACGGGACATATCCTGGAATGCAGCTTCGCAGGTAAATAAGTTCTCCAAACTTCACCGTCTCAGCATCGGTACACAACACAACACCAGGGCCATCAGAAGCAATAGCAAAAGTCTTTGGATGAACAATGGAAAGGGTGGACCGGCTCCCATGGACGGAAATCTACAGAAAACACATTGTCAAATGTGTCCACAAGTCTCGCACCACTCCGGGACGCCTTATTCCAAATGAGTATTCTCGAGCCACCATACAAGTTGGTGAGCAAATTTGCAGGGGTAGGAGCGTAGCTTTTGAAGTGTTCCCATAAGAATGCCTGAAGAAAAGCGAAGTGAACGTGCGATTCCACCTTCTTGTACCCGTTAGAAACATGCATGTCCATTGCTAAGGCGTCCAGATGAGAATACAGCGATCCAAGGAACAATGCGCCCAGAGGAAGAACTTCACCTTTCGCCAGCCTTATAGCAATCTTAACAAGCTCACTTCTAATGGTTTTCTTTCCAGAACCATCATCGAATACATCTCTGGATAACCATAAAGACAGGAACGCAATCACGCTGAGCTCATTTTCCAACTCTTGATTCGGCTCTGGGTCTGCAGGAGACCACTCCGACACCCACCAGTGTAGAAGCATCTCGTGTCTTTTTCTCCTCCTTGTCCAGACACCGAATTCCGCCACCTTTCAAGTATAGCACCATAGTTACTTTTTTCCGTATCGTAGAGCTCGTAAGAAAGACTTCCAAAGAACATGCAGGTTCATTAATGCAAATTTACACTCTCCAAAGTGATAGTCATCTCTCCCCATCTAGATATGGCTGTATGAGTAGAAATACGCCACCGAGAAATGAAGGTAATCAAACCCGCAGCGTCTTTCTTAATTTCAAGAGCAAAGAGATGCCATGACCGCATTGAGGATTTACGCCGAAAGAAAATTATCTTTAATGCCCTTATTACTCAACATGCGTCTCATCCATCCTTCATAAGAACCCGAGTGGAGTATGGCAAATCTTGAAGTCAATAGGGAAGGCGGATATTCATTTCTCCGAGGCAAAATCTCATCACAAGTGTCAAGAAGAAAATGGATCAAAGATCCATATTTTCTCGAATCGGAAAGCAGGACTATCTTATGAGAAGGATGTCTTCTAATATTTGGAAAAGGCGAGGTAAACAACTCATCATCGATGTTCGGCATATCTTTGAAGTCGCCAACACTTCCCGGCTTGGAACCAAAGATTATCTCCGAAGACATCTCAACAGAGTTCTTTTCTTCATTCCACAATGAAAACAGGAGTTAGAACTTGTATGAAAAACGCATGGGGCATGTAGTCACACATGACAAGACACAACCCACGTTGAAATACACAAAAGCTGGGATTGGGTCCAAGCACCAAGATCATTCCAAGTCTGGTATTGGTTTCAAGTACAAGTTTGGCCGTATTGGTTTCAAGTCCTAGTACAAGTTTCACCTGTATTGGTTTCAAGTATAAGTTTCAATCTGGGTATTGGTTTCAAGTCCTAGCACAAGTTTCACTGGTATTGGTTTCAAGTCCTGTACAAGTTTCACCGTATTGGTTTCAAGTCCTAGACAAGTTTCGGTCTGGGTATGGGTTTCAAGTCCTGATACAAGTTTCACTGGTATTGGTTTCAAGTCTGGTACAAGTTTCAGTATGGTATTGGTTTCAAGTCCTAGACAAGTTTCAAGTCTCGGTATTGGTTTCAAATCGCCAGCATATGTAGGTGGGACTACATTCACGGGCATGTATTACAACACGTTTTTTTTCTCATGATCATGGGAATCGTGTCTACGGGATTCAAGCCAAGATTTTTTCTTTTCAAGATACAACCTAAAAGCTAGGTTTTGCATGCAATGGTGGAAAGAAGCAAAAACAACATGATCATGGATTCACGGGTTGTTTTACTAAGAAATTCTAGAAAATATTGACGTATCAACCTTAGTGGAAAAAAACTAAGCAATTACATGTCTTACAAAAGGTGTTTACCTAACAAACTAGGGTTTTACCTTTATAAAAAATAAAATAAATCAAAAACCGAAACTTACCGTGGACAGACGGCGGCGAACTCCGGCGACAACAACTCCTAAGCAAAGGCGGTCGGTGGGGGCGGCAGCAAGGTCACTGGACGGAGCTGCTTGACAATAAAAAAAAAACTCGTGAGAAAAGAAAAGGGGTTGGTCTCTTTTTATAGACAAAAATTAGAAGAATCCCAATGGAACAAGGATACCTCTTTTGTTTGGATTCCTCTTTTGATTCAAATACCCAAAGAAGGAAACCGGTCCCACCAAAGGATTCCATACAAGCATAACGGCGTGGGCGACTAGCGGTTGGCCAACACTCTTCCGGTAAACTTCTTTCATCCCGTCTTTCTCACGTATATGTCACCATCTCATGCCTACCACACAATAGTGTAACCATTATGTGCTAGGCAAGGGGGACTTAATGTTGATGGTGGATTTTCGTTCAAGGTTAAATTTGTAAAAACCGTAAAAATCATGCGCCGACATCTTGTAAAAGATAAAGCCATTTATAAGTGTTACTCCTCACTTAATTCACCAGAATGGAGCATGTGACAACAATCCCATTCCTCACTTAGCATTCAACAATCCCTTCCCGTGAATGGAGCATGTGACAACAAACCCCATTAATGAAACCATGTACGAAATACCTGAATATACTATGAAATACTCCTCCAACCGACCAGTGATGGAGCCCCGCATCAATTCCATCACCCCAAAGCAGTGGAATACCCAACAATGGTCCATTGGCCTAGCTTCCAAGAAACCGTGCATTATTTAAATTAGGTTTCATATCATCCAACCATCCATCTTCGTGTATGTTATAGATTCAAAGGGCCCAGAGCATGTCAACACGATCACCGTTACATACTTGACCACTAATCGGTGTTTGGTCACAAAATGAAACAAGAGATGGAGCACGAAATCCAAAATTAGGGTTTTGGAGCATCATGAGCGTCCATCTTCGCCGACACGAATGGAGGGTCCCAGAGATGATACCAACATGACCACTGATCTACCTCCTCATGAAGGCATATCATGGGCCAAAACGGCGCCCAAACTAGCGTCGCCTCCCAAAACCACAAACCGATAACTCACCAACGCACAATGGGATATTCCAACTACCATCTTCATCACTCCACTTCCTCCACTTCCCATCTCAACCACTCCTCTTTGCCGGTCAAATTGAGACGCACCTTCATGGGAATAAGACTCAATGACTTGTATAAATCCTTCCCATGGTTCTCCTTGCCGCCTAAAACCCTTTCCAAACATCTCACGGATACAACCCCGAAAAAGGCATTACCTATCACTTTAGCACACCATGATGAAAAACACCATGAAAATAACACAATTGACAAAGATTACATGCTATCTTTCGTGGATCCACAATCCACACATTCTAGACATCAATCATGTCACAAACGGGGGATACATACACCAATCGTAACGCTTGTTCACTTTGAACAGAGAAGTGGCAAGGCCGTTGCAAGTCAATGACTTGTAAAATAGGTTCTCCGCCCTAAAACAACGTCTACACCTTCACAAGTCACAAGCAAGTCTACACCTTCACAATCTCAACACCTTCTTCGCTTCCCTCCCTAAGATCAACCCCATCTCCTTCACTTTGTGACCGAAACAAGTCTGGAACGGCCATTTCTTGGTTTAGGCCGGACTTGCACAGATTGATCTCTCGAATCTACAAGCACTCACCGCGCAGGCATTTGTTTAAGGTTTAAATTCATTCCTCATCCACACCCCGAATTACCAAATTCTGCAGAGTAGTTTTCACCCATAAACAATTGACGACCACAAAGGGAGGTTGATCTCTCGGTTGCAAAAATTGAATTCTCAATTTTTCAATTTTCATCTCACGATGTACCCTCACTCGGAGTCCGCAGTGGTTCGAGATATCATGGGAAGTATAGCTAGAATGCTTTGGAGGATGTCTTGGAAAATCAAGCCGGTATCACCAGAAGGCAGAGCGAGACATTTCGCCTTTTGAATGATATAGTAGCATAATTACAAGAAGGGTCGTTAGGCATCAACTCGATAAAGTGTAAGAAACGTTGAATCCTTAGTCAGAGTCACACCTTTACAAGTGGAGAAGCAAAAAGAACACGTAATCGCAAACGGATCAGGAAAGATGGACAACATGGTCCAGACTCGAAGCAACTCCACAGAAGAAAAGACTTTTCCGGAGTGCTACAATGTCTGCCATATAAAGAAAGGGAGCCTGCAGCCTACGGAGCCCTGCTAGAAGATTTATATCTCAAAACTCTTGTTGAAGCCCGGAAGACTGTCCAATCAGCGTCGGCCTTCCAACCGACTGAAGAAATGCTTGAGGAAAGAGAAATCAATCAGGAAATACCTGAATACAGAGGATGGGAACGTTCAATCTGGTCACTCAGTAGTGACATTACGACACATTCCACATCCCTTTACCTAGGCAAGCGATCCGCAGATATGATGGCACTCGCAAATCTCCCAACTCCATCTCCTATTCCACATCAAAGCCACGGAGAGACATCACAACGCCCACTAATGCAGGAAAAGCCAGACCCAAGGTACTTACATTTCCCCTTCCCAATGAAGAAGATTCTGGAGCTACTGGAGGCGTGGGTACGAAATGGAGAGGTGGAGCTACCCCCGGTATGGCGTCCGCCCACTGATCAAGAAGTAATGGACCCGAGGTACTGTCATTTCCACCGGTTCCTCCATCACCCCACCAGCGAATGCAACGCTTTGAAGCGCATTGTTCAGGAGAAGCTTGGTCCAGAGCGATAACTCTGAGAGATTGGTGCGGAGGATTTACTTAGAAAGGCTACTCCGGTTCGATACAAGTGAGGCTTCGAAATCAAGTAAGTTCTACTCAACAATTTTACAAGAAGGATAGTTTTAGAATTCACTGGGGACTTAGCATCCCGCACATGGAGAAAGGGGCTCAACGATCAAATGCCATATTTGTTTCCCTTCATACCTCCCTTTTACACGACATTTGCAATTTTATATGACATGTGCAATCATTCATGACCAAGATGCAAATTCCATTTAAAATAACCTCTTTCAGAAAAGTTATTCACAAAATTATCTCAAAATAAACCAGTTCAATCACCTATTCAAAACCGGAAGTCAAATTACGAAAGAAAATCCTCACTATCACTCAAAAGGAAAAACATCTAAAAGAAGAGACAAGTATATGGCACGAATCCTTCAAGGAAAATCCTTCAGAAGCAACTCGTCCTTCTGGGCAAGAGCGACTTTCATCCTTTGAAGTACAGCTTGCTTCAGCTTCAACTCCTCAGACAACTTTTCAACCTCTTCTTCCTGGCGAGTGACGCTTTCTGCAGAAGGGGCTTCACCTTGTAATTTCTGGAGCTCCTGAATCTCGGAGAACCTTTTGAGGAACCAAGGAGCATTGAAGTCGTACTGCACAAACACATCTTGAAAACTTAGCTTGTTACACACAAATGAAATGCACGTTTTAGGTTTGTGTAACCGTACCCAAACATGTACATTCGTTGGTTCAACAGTAGTTAACCAAATGGTTAGCCATATGAGCACTTTCATATTAACCATATTCTTCTTCAACATAACTAGTTCAAATGACTCAAATGAACTAGTTAGAGAGTTTTTCAATTGCTTAGATCTTATATAAGTATACAAGACACAATCGAAGCAAAAATGATTTGATTCACTCGAATCGATTCATGAACTTTATAGCCATGGTTTGCAAACTTGAATTCCTTAGTTAATATAAGTATAAGTTCAGAATAATCGTTTTTAGAATATAACCAACCTAAGTACGCGGACTAGGTAGGCGGACTTAAGTACCCGGAACAAGTTTGTAAATGATTCACATACTCCAACAGATTTTCTACGGAAGAGAACCTCTGACAGTACGCGGACTGGGTTCGCGGACTCTGTTCCGCTGAGCAGCAAAGTACACAGACTTTGGTTCAAGGAATAAGAACTTATACATTTATGTGTTGCCACACAATGCTTATATCCAACAATGCTTATATAATCTAAACTCTCATTTCGATCATTGAAACATTCTTAGAGGACGTTATATAGTTGTTATTCACAAACCATTTTTCGTCAAAGCCATTTTCAAGTGATTTAAACATAACATGACTTTCGTCACTAGGTAAAGATGAACTTGGCCAAAGCGAAAGCTTACCAACACATATTTCGAGAAATAGATAAGCGAGATAAACTCAGCTCGAAATATCAAATGTGTATAATCAAAGTCTATATAGTAAAACGACTTTTATCTCAAGATAGGAGATAGAGTAGATAGACTTTTGAGTGATAGATAAGTTCAAGTCTCCACATACCTTTTAGTCGATGAAGTTCCACCAGTTCCTTGAGTAGTTCTTCGTATTGTATGATGATCGCCATGGAGTTCTTGAGCTCAACTACACTTTTTATCCTATTCCGAGACTTAGCTATATTAGACTAGAAATCAAGACTTATAGTTTTGATCACTAACATTGACAAACATGCTTGAGATAGCAACGCATGCGAGTTCGGCCGAGCAGTGCTCTAACAGAGGTACACACCCTCGTTATTGTCACCAAACACTTTCCACTTTTTAAATATTTAGAATCATTTGATCTATAAAAAACTAAACAAATTAACAATGTAGATAAATCAACTTATACATACTCATAAAGATTGATGATCCATTTCATAGAAGTTGATTACAAGTCTGGGGCGATGATCAGAAAGGAAATACAAGAGATGTAAAAAATGTACAAAAAATGACCCGACGGCTACATAATCAACAAAGATCATATCTAGCAGAAGGAGGCACTAATTTGGATCAGAAGGCTCAGCATGATTGACAGAATGTTCCTTTTGAGACGAAGGAACGCTCCCTCCAGAAGATGGACCGGAGGAGAGTTTGAATGGCTCGGGCACAGGGCGGCGCTTGTATCTCTTCGTGAGGCCATGCTCTTTCAAAAGAATTTGTTCTATCTGAACCAACGTCTTATTCACCTCTTCGGCAAGCTGGCGACGTGCCTCATGCATGATAACATTGATCTTGAGCTCAGACTGATTCAACAACGAAGACAACCTCTCCACTTCTTTCGTTGATTCCTTCGCTGCCAAGTCTCGAGACCCTGCTAGACCTTCATAATACTTTGTCTACCCTTGCTGATTAATTAGCTCAGATTGAGCCTTTTCAATCTTTTCATTTGCGTGGCCAAGTTGTCTCTCTAGCTCTGAAACAAAAGAAGCAAAATGGTTAGAATAGAAGAACTAAGAAGTTATCCACGACCAAACGAACGTATACCTTCGACATTAGCCGAAGCTATCTCAAACTCATTAACTACATCATCTCGAGCTTCGTCAAGGAAATCGTATTCATCGAAAATTTTCTTATAGTCCAGTTAAAGGTTTTTGAGAACAAATTGACACTCGTCCAACTCTACCTGCTTCATAGAATCTAAATGATGAAGACGATTGACTTCGTTACTCATTTCCTCTATCCCTTTGGTGAGCCTATACATGTTAACCTCCTGGTCTTTTTTCGAATCCACCAATCAGGCAACATCAACACGAGAATCAGACAAGGCCTTACTAAGGGCATGTGCCTCTGCCCTAGCATCGTCTCTCTCCTGAACTAATCGTTGTATGTATTCCCGAACATCAGGACCATGAGATGATCGGGCTTGACGGAGCTCCACTTCCAAGTCTGTCACCTTCGCCTCCAGTAGAGAAACCTCATCCCTAGCCTCATGAAGGGATTGACGTGTCCATTCCATGGCACCTTTGTACTGGGTACGAGCAGCAGATAAAGAATTCTGCAGTGCCATCATGACATCCTTATGCTTTCGCACATCCGCTAACATCTTTTTATGCTCAGAGGCGCGACCATTACACTTATCTGCTTCCTTGATGATCTTCGACACCAACTCTTTAATCCGGGAAGCTTGACGAGTCCTCTCACCACGAAGCCATACTAACTCTTTGGAATCGCCCGTTGAAGACAGGGCCGGCTAACTCAAAATGAACACTAGAAAGACTAATATAGAAGAAAAGAAGAGGGACAAACCTTTGGACGAAGTATTCGCTGACGAAGCTTCTGCCTGAGCCTTCTCCAGATCTCCACGAAGAGAGGTAACCTCTTGACGAAGCTTCCCCTCGGTAGCATCAGCATGTTCTTTTCCCTTCAGCTTTTCCTTCAACTCTGATATTTCTTTGTCCTTAGCCTTGAGAGATTCCTGAGCGGAGTCAAGCTCAACCTCCCTTTAACGAAGCTTCGCCTCCAATTTCAACGCTTTAGCTCTAAAGAACTGGTACAAAGTATGGTTGCAGTACTCGCTGTTCACCAACTGCGACAACCGAGGAGATAAGGATCAGTAAAGAAGGACAGAGTACAACTAAACCATCATAAACAAGGTTAAACACATTACCTCAAGAATGCGTTATTGCGGAAAACCATACTGATGACCATCAGCCACAACCATCATATCAGAAATGGAAGTAAGAGGGTTGGTTAACAGGGTAGAAGCAGTAGCGCCCATATCCCGATCCCAGATGTCAGCTACTCGTTCATGAGATGGCAGTTGCATCCGCTGTCGGGTAAAAGCATCAGAGGGACTCTCCCCAGGAACCGCAGGAGCTGCATGGGGTACATTCATGAGACCCATCTTCTTCAACCAATTGAAGGTTTCATCATCCCCGCTACACTTCACAGTGGCCAAGAAGTTTTCAGAAAAAGCACTAGCAGGGTCCCCTTCCTTAGCGGTTTTTGCATCATCACCCCCAGCGGCATCCCCACCAGCAACGGTCTCCTTTCCCTTTGACTCTTTAGCGGCACGGAGCTCAGAATCCTCATCATCAGAATTTTCTTCTTCATTGGCCATCTTCTCACCATCATCCTGGGCCGTTACTTCCCAGTCATCATTAGGAGATAACAATCTAAATTCCGAAGCAATCCCCAGCGCAGCACCAACATCCACTTGATCACCAGTTGAGTAGATCCGACCAAAAGAGAACTTAGGGTTCTGTTCCGATATTTGCCTCGTCTCAAGGATCAATGAATGAAGACTAGCATCTTCGTCCATATGACTAGGAGGGGTGCCTTCGGGATCAACCACCGTATTATCCTTGGTTCCCCCATGGATAACCTCCTCTTCAGTATCTTCATTACGTGGTGGAGTGGTTTCAATCCGTTCTTCTTCATCGGTTTTTTCTTCATACTCTTCATCCAAGCCCTCTTCGTCACCAACAGGACTGGTAACTTCAGGGATCCCCGAGTCCTCAACTTCCAAAGTTGACGATTCTAAGGGGATAATTTTCTTCTTCCTCGAAACCTAAGAGCGAAGATATGTCAACCTATGATTCAAGGGGCAAAATAGCATACGATACATCAAAATAGAATCATACCTTGACAGTAGCAGTACCCTTCGAGTTTTTCGTAGGAAGAACAGTCTCAGAACCTTTCTCATTGCCAATTTCATCAGGATCATCAATATGATCAAATTCATGCCTTCAAATCCTGAAAAATCACCATAACGAGCAAGGGCACCATCACGAACCTTACTCTGAGCAGTAGGTTGCCATCCATGTTCACCAGGGACCCAGCCGTGGGCCCAAGGACCGATGACTTCAAGAGGCGTAGCATGCCATTCATAATCGTGGTCACGACGAAGACATTCCTTCATGGGAAAAAGCTCTGGCTTGGCATTATTCTCAGTACCAGGAACGAAGCGTAGCTTCGTATCACTCACTTCGCTCAAAAGGCGAATCTCTCCACGAGGAGCAGCCATCATGCGAAGACCAACGCTCCAAGGCTTTTGGTTTCTACCATTGACGTAATCTCCAAAAGAAGCATTAAAGTTCTTCGGGGTATACCATCTTCTCTCCTCGGGATTAGGCTCGTAGCACGTCATCAACGTCTTGCCTTTGCTTCGAAGGGTTCGAAGGTAATTTCCACTCAATTGAACCACTGAGCGGCAATGAGTATGAGAAGTAGAGCCTTCGCGATGCGCCAAAACATCATAGTAAAATGAATCTCCAGACTTGTACAGAGGAAGCATCAAACCCGCTTCGAAGGCACCAACGTTGTTAACAAATGTTGGGAGTCATACTTATAGTTTGTAATCATATCATAAGTGAGATCATCACCTTGATCATAAAAACGAACCTCGAAATATTCAATACCGTGCTTCACTTTAAATTCCTCCAGGTTGACATGATTGAAGGAAGCCTTTTTCTTTTTCTTCTTCAAAGACGGAGCAGCCCGTCCCGAAGGAGCAATGTCAGAATACATAGCTTGGCCCAATGACTTCTTTAGGGGACTCATATCATCGGATTTTCTCTTTGACGCTGGTTTTCTGGAGAGATCCGTGTCCTTCTTCGACGAAGGCGCATTCAATGGAACCCTAGATCTTTGAGAAGACGAAGTTTTAGGGGGAGCAATCAATCGAAGTGGTTGAGCTGCTAGCGGTTCTGAGTGCTGTGAAGAAGGCTTTCCCGATGACCAACCAACAGGATAACGAGAACCTCTTGCTTGGTCCCCACCTTTCTGAGTAGAAGATGAAGTATTTTTGGAACGAAAAGTGGTTTGAGAAGGCTGCAACGGTTCTTTAGGCGGAGATATATCAGGGCTTCTATTTTGCGGAGATCTATAAGGGATTGAAGGAGGAGTCCTGTAAGGTCTACCTCTCCGTTCATTATCCGCCATGACTACCTACAAGGGGCAACAATAAATAACAAGAATTAAAAAAAAAAAAAAAAAAAAAAAACTAATCATCATTTTTTTTTTTTATCAAGAACACCATCATAGCATCAAGAGCACGAAAGAACCGAATCATGTCAATCAGCCGAGTAGCCCTGGATTTCGTGATAAAGAGCAGGGGCAAGTATATATACTTGCGTATATCATGTTCTTCATCACAAAACCCAAGAACAACAACAGAAGAGATAAAATTGATCAAAACATAGATGCACTAAGGAAGAACATCATACCTGAAGCGACGGCGTTATCAGTGGATGAAGATGATCAACGAGTAACCGATAACAACGACAGCAGCAGATCTCTGGATATCTTTTCAGACCAGATTTGGGGCAATATCAATAGAAATTAAGAGCAAAAGAACAAAAGAAGGAAGAGTTAAGGAGTTCAGAAAAAAAAAAAAGACCTGAGATAACAAGAGAATGAAGGAAGAATAAAAGTTATTATGCTGCACCAACCTCTCGCATTTATAACCATGATAAGTAGGATAAAGCCCTCCCGAGAATCAAGAAGAAGTAAATGCCGGAAGTGGGAATCATGCCCTAAAAACTAGGGGAAGTTATTGTGAGAAGTGGAGAAGACTGTGAAGACAGTTTTCTTCAAACTTTGACCAACTTCAAACTTGAAGAAAAGGGGCAAATTGTATACACATAATCCATCACCTACCACGTGTCGAAGGAACCACACGTGGAAGACACACGGCGCCTAGATATCGAGATATGATGCCACGTCCCAACACCCAAGGGGCATGCATCATCTTCATCTACTCGTCATCAGGCTGATCCGATGACGGAGGATCGAGGAGCACCGAAAGAATAAACTGGTGTGAAATACCATAGAAGACCCAAGATCTTACTTTACTTTATCCCGAGAAAGATCCAAGATCAAGGGCGAGGATGAGTCTCACTGACAGAGATGTGATAGGGGCAGCAGAAAGCTGTCTGACGCATGCGGACTACCCAACTACCCGCATTAAATGCTACGAACATAGGATACGTGTCGATTATCCTAGGAAGGAGAAAAAGGCGACCCATCGTTACAACATGTTACCGTTGGAGCCATCGTGATGATACGAAGATACCATCGGGAGAGTAAGTATGAGTTTTAATCACTTCCCTCCTAGCATCGTTCCCTACTCAGAGTCATTCGACTATCTTTGTAACCTCTTATAATACATAGTGAAACACCAACCCCCGTGGGCGTAGTCCTTAGTGATGAACCACGTAAATCATCGTCTCATTTACATTTCACACTTATAATTTTTGTACTTTAACGCTATGCACTATTTGAATCATCCTAGGAATCCCTATGATGCGAAACGAGGACGAGCCCGAAGGCTCAAAGTTTCTCTTTCCACTACTTTGTGTTATTTTACGTATATTTCTATCACTTTTTCAGTTTTACTAACACAACAAACATTGTTTGTGGACACGAAGGTACCATCGTTATTTTCGTGTTCACATGAACCATTTGGTCTCCATGTGATGGGCTGTCGTAGGCACAACAAATTAATAAAGATATTTCCCACTAATTAACTGGTAATATAGCGGTAGTAAGAGATCGTTCCCACAGAGAGCTATGTAATTGATAGGTTATTTGAAATAGAAAAATAAAGTAAATAACACAAGGGGGTTTTGGTTGTGAGATAAATAAAGAGACAATAAGAAGAAAGGGATGATTAAGGAATCCTTCGTCGTTACCAAGCGTTAACAGGATTAGAATACTTATCTATCGTTCGTAAGAACCATTCATCACCAACCGTAGAATAATAGCTAGATCAGTGTTATCCCCAAAACTCCTTCAATCACTGGATACTGAAGTTCTCTACTACCAGATTCTATTCAACGAACCACCAAGTAGTAGATCACTCAAGGTGTAATCCAATCGAACGCCTTAAGCTTTGTGAATTTAGGTTGATCCCAGTAGTTAAACTCTTAGATCACGGTTTACTTGCTGGTGTTGTCTTCACTCGCAATCGCTCCACGGAATCCCTTTGTGAGGTCTCGCGATTTCTACTTGTGTAGAGATTTAATCGACGATTACTTATCTCATAACTTCTACTAACGATAGAACAATCAATAGGCTAATCTAATATGCATCCCAAATCAATCTAATAATCACTCATAAACCTTAGATATGGTAAAGACAAACGATGATGATAAAAACTCTTAATAGATTTGTATTATTAATAAAGCTTCACGCTTAGAACATTGAATTCATCCTTAATCAACAAAGGATTTAGCTACTCATATTACAAATAAGATGAATAATGGTGGTTTACCCCTAAAGGGGTAAACCCTAGGTTTTTGATGTAAAACTTGTGATATGAGATTATCGATTTATTCCCCTGATAAAAGGCCTAATACCTATTTATATATGTTTACATTGCTTGGCCATCAAGTATTTAGTTCAGTTCAAGAACCCTACCCAAAAATATGAAATAACGACCCCAAACGTAACCTTAGGCCTTCCAAGGTATGAATACACATTTCCCTACTTGCTAAGTACGCGTACCAGTACGCATACTACAAAATCCAGCAGAAATTTTCGGAATTAAAGTATGCGTACCCATTTGCATACTTTACTGTCTTCGGTATTCGATAAAAACTCGTTTTGGCCATAACTTCTTCATCCGAACTCAGAATGACCTCATTATTTTTGCATTATTTTCCTCTTTCAATTCTCTTTAATATGGTGATGAGAAATCCCCGTCTCTTGATTATGAGCGATTTGCTCCTTCTCGTCGCACTTCTTCCACTTCTCTTGGACCTGGGCACTTGGAATACTTCTCTTCTTAGCTCTTTTAAGCACTTTGTAGCTCCTATTTGGATGATTCACCTATTAGAGCAAATAAGAGAAAACAATAGTAATAATACGAATACATGCAAGAATAATAGCTAAAACAAGTATGGAATGGACGCTAAAATCATATGAATAATGCACTTATCACCATGACATAGAAACCTCACTTATGTTTGCTCGAAGAACAACTGAAGCAGAGAGATTCCTAGCAGCATTAAGACCCTTCAAGAAAAAAAAAGCATTAAGACCCTTCAAAAAAAAACCTCACTTATGTTTGCACGAAGAACAACCGAAGCAGAGAGATTCCTAGGAGCATTAACACCCTTCAAAAAAAAAAAAAAAGCATTAAGACCCTTCAAAAAAAAAAAGTATCTGTGAAGAAAAGCACACCCGATGGGACTCGAACCCACGAACCCACAATCGCCTGATTAGAAGTCAGACGCCTTATCCATTAGGCCATGGGTGCTTCCTTGTCTTAAAACCGAAATTTAATATTCTTATTAATATGATTATTTGATTGCACTGACACCGTTTCCATGCATTAGTTGACTAATCTAACAAAAATTCTTGTTGAACCGGGACTTTGAACAACATAAAAACAACATACTCACACCAAACCAAAAAAACGGGACCCTGTCTTTCTTTGGTGGTGGGGCCCACCAGTTTATGTGTGTAAAATGTTTTTATGTTGTTTGAAATGGCGGTTTGTTTATAACTGCTGTTCTAATTGTTGGATGCATAGAAAAGCGCAGCCGTGCGTTATGGGAGGTGTCACATTTTCCAAGCTGGCAAACGACTATTTAATTATTTAAACACTTAAGAGGGTGTTGGGTATTTGGAATAATACAACAATTTAATTTTTGGAATTTTAGAAGCAAAATATAGGAACTAATAATAAAGGAAAAACACACAAAAAAACGTGATATTCAAATAATATATTTTGAGTCTTATTTATAGGAGGGAATTATAATTTTGGAGGAAAGAATATAATCGAAAGATTGACCTTTAGAAATTAGCTCAAATATCTATGATATCCTTGAATTAAGGATGGCAATGGGGCGGGACCTTGAATCCCATCCCCTATCCCGTTCAAAAAACCAAAACCCATCCCCTACCCGTTCTTTATAAGAATGGGGCGGGGATGGGTATGGAGAATCCCCGTAGGGGATGGGTTTCCCATGGGTTACCATAACATTACAATAAGTATTTAAAATTTTGTAAATAATAATAATTTAAAAATAATTATAATGGTTCAAACAATGATACTAACCTAAGCAGTGCATTTTAAAACTTTAAGTTTATAATAACCAACTAAAACTGAAAAATAAAGGAAACAATTGATCCACAATTTAGTATTATGGTTCCTTTTACTTCTTAGTTCCTCATTATTAGCCATCTTCCTCCATGTTAATCATCTCATCATGATCTTCTTCGTTATCTTCCAAAAAAGTTCCTCGATCAGATATAATAGGTTATGGTATGGGGCGGGTATGGGATGGGGACCTTGAATCCCATCCCCACCCCATCCCCGCATCATTACTTTCGGGGATTCCACGTACCCCGCCCCGTTCCCCGTTTATACGGGTAAAACCCTAACCCATAGGGGCGGATCCCCACGGGGATGGGTTTGGGTGGGGCAAATTGCCATCCGTACCTTGAATATATCCCGATTCAACCTAAATCACAAAACCCTTGAGGCTTCTTATAAGTCCTAATATTCATGGGAACAACAAATAACACTAATCAAATCCTAAAGTGGATATTAAAGCGATGAATGCTTTTATTTTTACACAAAATTGGTTAAAAAGACCAAAATCAACAAATCCTGGGTGAAAAAGACATAGATTTTGATACTGTTTAAATGGACAAAAATAAAAAAATAGTCGGGATGTAAACAGTTTCATCCTACCCATTTTCAAATACTTTTTCTTTTTTTAATTTACATCAGGATGCATCCAGTTTTATCCTTCCTATTTTTTAAGTTTAAGTCAGGATGTATCCAGTTTCATCCTTACTATTTTTTTTGTCCATTTCACCCATACTAATTTTTACTCGTCCATTTGAACCAAGTTTTGAAAATATTTGGACAAATGACCCATTTTCCGTTATTTTTATTATAAACTGATGGTAATCGAGAGATAATGTTGTTGTTTTTAATTATGGGAACAATAATGTATGAAATTAAGTTGCGTAGTCATTTGTGAGACCTGGCAGATTGATGAAACCTCCAAAATTATCATTGTGTTTCTAGAATCCAACTGTTGAACTAACGCATAACTAGTACAATATCAATTTCAATTTAGTAATTTTATATTTGTTTGTATTCTACTATATTTATTTAAGATAAAGCTTTTCAACTGAAATGTTAATCAAATCTGATTTCAAGACTCACGTAATTGTTATAGTTGCAGATACTTCAAACGAGCCATTTTAGATTGGATGTTACCATCATGCATCTCTTATGAGTATCCATTGGGTCTTAAAGATCATGAACTGAAAAGGTAGAAATAATGATAATATAGAATTTTATAAAGGTTAGTTGATTGCTTTTTGATTTTTGATAGGCAAAGAAAGTTTTCCTTCATGGGGACACTAGTTCTAAAGCTTCCCAATAGTGAGGTAAACGAAGATGATACCATAAAGGGTAAGTTTAATATCATATAAATATTTAATTCTGTCTATTGAGTTTAGCTTTGACATGACATTAGCCAGAATTTGACCATTTTCTTTCCCTCCTCAAATCCATTCTTTCTTTTTTATTAGTAGGACTCTATATTTTAGGCATTTATATATCATTGTTGAATTCGTATCTTGATAGATAGATAGATAGATCGCAAGTTTCATACTTGTTAGAATTCAGATCCTCTTGATTTGGATACGACTAGATTGATCTTGGATATTGATTTGTGAGATCGTCCAAGAAATTCTTCTACACAATCAAGTCCACTGACTTTGGATATTAATAGTGGAAGAGAAAGAGAAAAGTTCCATATACACATTTTTCAAGAATCTTTAACTTAGATCTACTTTCAATTATATTAGGTTTTATCCATACAGGTTGCAAATAAAAAGTTAGCAGTGTACTTGGTACCCTCTCCTTTTCAAGTTGTTTGAAGATATACCTAACAGAGATGTTGTGTCGTGGAATGCATAAAAAGTGATCATCTTTTTAGGTTCACTCAAATCATCTTTTTATATTAATTGTATTTTTGACGCATTAGATATTTTCTTAGTTAAGTTAGCATCAATGCACATAGTAAATACATTTACAAAATATATATACTTTAAAATTAATAATAAAAACAATCTATAGGTCTAGAAAGTTTCGGTCAGTGCTAATGTATCGATTCAGTATTCCATTGTTCAACAATAATAGTGTGTGTTCCAGCTGCAACAGGCCCCTGGATGTCTATGGAGACCGTGCAATACACTGTGCAAAAGAAGTTGGGCAAAAGTTTTGGCATGATTTGGTGAAAGATGTGCTAGTGGATATGTGCTATAAATCCGCAGTGGTTGCTAGGAAGGAAGTCTCATTGGGCTTTCTGTCAAATAACGCTAATGCTCTCCGACCTGCAGATATTTTGGTTTACAATTAGGAGGACGGAAAGGATGTCTGCATGGTGTTTCTCCCTTCACAAGTACTAGAACTCGCAACTTCACTCAGGGTCATGCTATTTCTGCTGCAATCACTCGTAAAAGCAACAAATACATGGAGACATGCACATCTCATGGATACAGCTTTGGGGTTTTGGCATTCACTACTCTGGGTGAGCTAGGTGAAGAAATGATTTCTTTCTTGAAAAGGTTAAGAAACTGCCTTGTTAGTTGAGATGCTAACTACAAGTTTGGTAATTCTCTTTTTCATAGACTTGGTATCGTGATTCAAAAAGGCATAGGAGCCCAGATTGTTGCTAGGCTGCATGTTTCCGATGTGTAAAATCTTTTTATTATTTTATATATTCATAATATTAATAATAAAATATAAAAATAATATAATGATATAAAAGCAATCTAAAACTAAGTTTGGTAATTTCCCCTGAAAAAAAAAAAGTCAACTTAGGTATGAATAAATAGAATGTAGCAAAGTATTTTGTTGTGCCAAGGTACTCATTCCAATGGTAACTGGTGTAACATATACATATATTATGGAATTCATGTAGTTGTAAAAAGGAAGAAATCAAACAAAGATACTGAAATACCATACTAAAATACCTTTAATATCCTTAAAGTTCACATCCAGAATCCACATGGGACTAGACTTTTCTAATTAGAACTATTACGTTCATAGTAGAATACCCAAAAAGTTCAAAATTAAATACATTGCATAAAGAAAACAGGAATACCCTTCCCATATCATTGAGAAAGTAATATCGGTCCTGCAAGTGAGAACCAACTAGTTTGTGATTCAAAAGACTCAGAAATAGTTTCCACATTCCATAACCAACATTCCTCTGACATCATGTTTTTATTTGAATATACCATATCAAATAAATTAGATAATATTGTATGTAACAACAAAACTTATTAGTGATTCAAGAGACTCATAAAAATAAAACACATGTTCCATGTTGCGACCTCTATAATACTTGTCTTTTTAATCTTTATATTTTAGACGCAACAACTACAATATAAAATGATGAAAATATACACATAAGAGGAATGTTGGCCCCCTTGCCAAACCCCTCTAAATCCCAAACTTCCATTTCTCCTACCCGTTGGCCCCTTGCTTAGCCCTTCCCCTAAGGGGTTGTTGTGTAACAAGTGCATAATGCCCGCTGGAACGCCCATGAATTTTATCATCAACTTGATGAATTAATTTTATGATATAGGATTTTCCTATTATAACGGGTTGTTCAAAAGGATCTCCCGTTCTTCCATCAAATATTTTGCTTTTTCCCGGATACTCGGGTTCAAATACCCATGGATTCGCTGTTTGCTTACTGGCTTCATATAATTCAGAAAACATGAGTTTTCTAGAAGCCTCTTGCTCATATCTCTCATAAAAGGGTGATATTCGATAATGCATGTCTAGCAGATCCCCCGCTAACCCGAGCGAGCATTCAAATATTTGTCCTACATTCAAATATCGTACAACATCGTCAAATCCGCATGCCATGCCGCGCAATGATCGTGCAACACCGTAAAAGCTGCATGTCATGTTGGACAATGATCGTGCAACACCGTGTCTGCCAATGTCCCTTCCCTATATATGTCTTATTTGCATTTCTAAAAATTAGATTAGGGGAGCAAAAATCATTCACCAACTCCCGTGGCCGCTGATGCACACATAATACAAAGAGAAGAACTCACTTCCAAAACTTCTATGGGTTGACACCTTTAATATTTAATATTTCCGTAGTTTCAAGAGTCAGTAGATGTGACACCTTTCTCGATTTCTTAGAAAAATCACAATACCTAATGACCTCTAATTTCATCTCTGCAATCGCATTCAGGCACCGTATTATATTACTCACGAAGCATGTATTACCCAAATTATTCATTCCATCCTTGTGACCAAGACAATTAGGTATAATGATCAAAATAAAATTCAAAAAGGTAGTGACTAAATGCAACCTTCGTTTAGGTCGAATACAACTGAAATTTTACTTTTCAAAGTTTTTATTTTATTTTAGAAATGACTAAATGAAACTCACAAAAATTCAACGTCAAAATTTGGTTCTAAATACAAAACTTAACCTAAGATCTTATTTCGGTAAGAATCAAGATTAGTTTTCCTTCTTTCCAGTGTAAATCAACTATGATCGAAGCCCTAACAAAGTTGATTTGTTTTTTCTTCATTTCTTGTATAATCTTTTTTATATACTAGTTTTTTTACAGACATGAAACTATGAAAGAGTTCAACCACTTGCAGAAAAATATCTATCAGTGGAATTACATACCTGCTAGTCATACGGACGTTCAAAAAAAGTACATGATATTTTCGCAAGTTATAAAACAAATAAAAACTCAGAACAAACCTCTTAAAAGATAAGAAAAAAAAACAATTCATTAAACATTTAACACCAGTTCACATCACAAATGGTTAGTTAACAAGATATTATACAATGATGAAGAAGAGAAGCAAAATATAAAATGAAAAAAGTTTTTTTAAGGTTACTTTTATTGTTGTTAATCTAGTTTAGGTTCAAGGTTTTTGTACTTTTAAGGTTTTTTGATCTATCGACTTGTTTGACAGTGTAAAAATGATCTCAATATATAGTTTAGTCGTGGAAAAGAAGGATTAAGATTGTTTTATTTTGAAAAAAATCAGTGGAGAAGTGTTGATGGTGGTTTTTAATATAGGGCGAAAACTTTAAAAGTCTATCTACCTGACCCAGCATCATATGTAGTAGACATTGATATGTCTATATTCCGCAGGGAATTTGGAGAAGATATCAAAATCTGATGAGTGCCTATGTCTCTCTTCATATTATATTGAAACTTAAGCTCCTAGATGAATTGTTCACTAGTATAGAGCCTAATGAGTATATAAGCTCCTAGCTTCATTACTCACTAATGCCGGAGCCTGTCGAGTATTTTTCCTATGCTATGTTCCCCGTCCGAACCCTTAATATTGATATGGCATGAAAATTTGTGTTCACTCGCAGCAGAGTAGCAAAAATTTCCAAGTATCAAGGTTAAGGTCCTTGCGTAAAAGTACTCAATCGGAAAGCATACTGCTCTCTGGCAATAAACTTAAAGAACTCTGTGTCGACACATATAATTCAATCAATTTGGTGATAATTCACAAGATTCGGATATTACCCTGAATAATATGCAAAAATTAGGGTTTTGCACCCTGCACAGTATATTAGACCTCACCAGTCGATATTAAGCCTAGGTTAACTAGGCAATTAATCCTCCATGGATTAATAGGTGCAAAATCCTACCCAAAATCAAAAAACAAGGAATAAAAGGAGTCGCGGAATAGGAGCAGCAATAAAGGGAGGTGTGGCCATGCCATAGGCCAGCCGGCGCCACTTGCAAGTGGCCACACCCCATGCTGCTCGATATGCCCCTGTTTCCCGTCGACCAATCAGGTCGCCTTAAACCCGCCACACATACATGAGTTGTGGTTGGGATCATACTTGCTGGCCCTATTTCCCACCGACCAATCAGGTCGCTTTAAATCCGCCACACGCACACTAGAAGTGTGGCCACGCCCACGTTTGGCCGGCCCCCCTTTTCTATTGACCAATCAGGTCGCTCTAAACCTGCCACAGTGTTAAAAAGGCAAATGGCGCCAGATGGTCACAAAGCCGATTGGCTTTCCAAAAACCGCGCCAATACGCTAATTGGCATGCCAAACATGCCGAACGTGCCACTTTGCTGCAGTGCCATAAATAACACGCCTACGTGCTAACCCACCTCCTGTTCGTGGACAACGCCATAACGAATTCCAATTAGGGTATTCTAATCAGAAATACGGCTTTGCTTTAGTGGCATTAGTCGAAACCCTAATTTCCAGTTGTGGCCCAAATTACGCCACTTTGGCCCCACAACATGCCACGAGCCATGTGGGACCCGACAAACCCTAAAAACGACACCATACTATAAAAACTCGTGGCCATCCTTGCGCATGTGGTTATTCCCATATTATGGCCTGCCATAATTACTTTAATGTGGTCATGGCACCGATTGCATAAAAATGCCGCCATGCCGCGACCATGCCACACCGCTAATTAGGGTTTCGATATGCCAAACCCTAATTTAGCTAAAGTTGCCACGCTAACCAAGTCAAGTAATTCTCCTAAGGCCTTAAGTTTGATATACCAACAGGGGCCAATGTTGCCGGAGCCATATTTGGGTCTAACACCAATATGCCAAAATAGCTGCCACGGCTATGTCAGGCGCCACTATACCGCTGGCATGCAGCTATGCCACTGGCATGCGTTAAATATGCCATCATACCATAGGCATATGCCAATAACACCACTTTGCTATTATCATATGCCAAATGGAATGGGGCCATAATCAACATCCACCCTTTCTCACAGGCTACAATCTCAGCCGTCCAAATTCGCCACAGAATTGACAGGCCTGTGGCAAGTTTTAAGCGAACAACTAAGACAAGCCTAATAGCATCACATGCTATTCTCCTGCGGAAAGTCTCCTGACTTTGACTTGCCACATATAGCAATCTGCTACACGTTTTCCATGAAAACACTCGAGAAATCAAACATGTCACAAACTGGGGGATACTCATCAGGATATTGGTCTGGCGGTTTACAGCGTGCGGCGTGCAACATGCCCATTATAAGAAGGTGTCATAAAGCAGGGTAGTTAGTAGCGGCAAGAAGTAATGGGCGTAAACTAACCCGTCTCCTTCATAGTGGGAACGTGGTTTCTGGCATTTACACACGACCCCACTTCTCCATCACTCAATCGTTCCCACTTTCTACAAGATCAGGGTGCGTTCAATATGACTTGTATAAATAGGTTCTACCTATTTCGACCAAACAACGAGTTTTGGTTAACACAACACAGTATCCAGAAAACACCAAAGAACTGATAGCTTATATTCCGCAAGCCAGTTACATATTATGATACAAGTCATAAAATAGCCACACCTTCAGAATTAACCATTCTGGTCTCAACACCTTCTTCGCTTCCCTCCCTAAGACCAACCCTTCTCCTCACTTTGGAACCGAAGCAAGACTGGAACGACTATTTTTTAGTTTAGTCCAGAATTGTACAGATTGATCTCTCGAATCTAAAGTACTCCAGTACAGTGCATTTGTTTAAGGTTTATGCTCGTTTCTCATCAACACACCCAAATTTACCAAAACCAGCAGAAATAGTCTTTACTCATAAACAATTGGCGACCACAGTGGGAGATTAAATCTCTCGGTTGCAAATTCAATTCTCAATTTCATTTCCATCCCAATTGGTCTTAGGCCTAATTCAATCATTAGCTAAAACTCATTTCAATCAGAGATTCCAACTTTCCAGATGTATCCTGGTCATCCGAATCACTTCCAAAGCCGATAATGCTCGAAATCCAATCACCATGAAAGGTGCGGCAAAAATATTAGAAGATGTTGTCGCAAATCAAGCTGATGTTGTCAAGCTGTAAAATGAGACGTTTTGTCTCTTAAAATAAGTATGGCAAACCGGATGTAGCAAGAGCCATCAAATATTTGCTCGGAGAACGCCACCAATTTCAGAGATTGGCACAAAAATGTTGAATCCTTGTATGAGGTATGTGCCTCCACCAAAGACGATGCAGACAGATTATGGGGACGTATCGAACGAGAGCAAAAGGGAATGACCAACACCAATGTACCGTCCGCAAGCGCAGTCAACACATCCCATGGTGTTACACCCTCTAGCATCAACACAAGCAACACCGGAAGCATCCCCTCTGGCGTGACACCTCATATTACCAGAGCCAGAGCCGCCGGTACTCCTAATATTCCTTTGAGCATGACGCCTCCAATCATCACCATGGCTGCTACCAACTCTTCGTTAGGACGAGAGACTAGAGGAGCTAGAGGAAACCAACCTACCATTACCATTGCCGATTTAATTGAGAGACGGGAAGTTCTTGCCAAAACTCAGACGGACATGGCCACAACTCAAAGGGAGCGAAGAAACGAACATCTGAATGATTATGTCAAGGGATTCAGAATTCGGGCGTTAGATTGTCATGATCCAAATGTGACTGAACATCAATTGGTTGAGTTGTGCATTAACGCTTTCTGGGGACTCTGTTCACAAAACCGTGAAATATATGATGGAGCATGTATTTTCAGCCCTCAACCGTGTTGCGTCGGGCAGGTGATTGTCTTCAATTGGAGAAGCTACCCCGAAATCCCAGTTTCTCTTGGAAGGTACGACTGGTAAATGTAACTGGGGACTCTTAACCACTGCTCACCTGAAAGGTGTCGAGTTTGAAAGCGCACTGATTGACGCGGCCTCCGACTTCAACATTGTAACCATCAAGACTCTGAGAGTTGCAAGGGAAAATCAAACAGAAGTAGCGTATTCTTTCCCAGGAGGAGAAAACACGACTTGTCGACCAGTGCTATCTGTGCACCGTTTTCCCATATGCCATATCGTGTAAACTAGTCTTTCGAAGTCAACGGTTAATGGCGCCCTCACTAGAGTTCGCTCCAGGAGCTGCTTCAACGTTCTCTCCAGAAGCCGCTTCAACGTTTCGCTTCAGGAGCCGCTTCAACGTTCTCTCCAGAAGCCGCTTTAACGTTTTGCTCCAGGAGCCGCTCCGCTTCAACGTTTCGCTCCAGGAGCCGCTTCAACGATCCCTTCCTGCCAAGGTTCGTGCCCGTAACCGCCACTTCTTCCTGCCAAGGATCGTGTCGTAGCCTCCACTCCTTCCCGCCAAGGATCTTGCCGTAGCCGCCACTCCTTCCCGCCATGGATCGTGACGTAGCCGCCACACTCCTCCATGTCAAGGATCGTGATCGCAGCCAGCCAAGCCAACCTATTTGTTCCCACGAAAATGTAGTCTCTTCTAATCACATATGTTTCCAAGAACCGTTGTTGCTCGTTTGTTGATACCAGCCAAAGCTTCACCATAGTAACAACCACTACGGACAGAGGTAATCCGAACTTCTGTATATTTTAGTTTCTCATAGAGGAAGTAATATAGTCACCAGTATGGAGGAAAGATGGTGATACCTTTATTATGGTAAACCCACCGACCATACAAGATAGAACCACGTAAACTACCCTTGGGGACTGAGGCTCAACACAAGATCCATTCATTGTCAAGGACCTCTTCAACTCAGAAGAGACGGTCATACAAGAAGTCATAACCGTGACTTGGTCACCACTCTTCAAAGATGAAGCGCAAGGATATCACCACCTCCTTGTTTGGAAGACGCCTGACCAACAAGCAGTATTTGGCTCAGCCATTCATAAGCGTTGTTGTTAGTGAAGAATCAAAGAGGAAAGTCGCGCTTCAGCAATCCACACATACCAACTACACCATGTCTGCCACATCACCTACTCAGAATTCAACACCACCTACCCAAGGCCTGCATGAAGCCGCATATCGCCGACAAAGCCAAATTCGGTGTTTCTATATTTCCAATTTCCTATGGAAGGGGTGCATGGGATGCCAGAAGTTGGATACAATGCAGAGCTGTCAAGTGAGACTCCCGCCCACTGATCAACAAATGACGAATCCAAAAGATTGCCGCTTTCATTAATTCGTCAACCACCTTACGAGTAAATGCAATAGAAGAATTTCTCAACATGAAGTCATACACGTGCGTCAAAGACTCCAAAAGCACGCCGCAGAGGTATTCACATATCCAGCCACGCCATTAGATCTATGACCAGACGGAAGTGTAACTGGGGACTGCTCATCGTATCCCATTCGATACAATAGTCTAAGACTCAGAAGATGGTTCGAAGGATGTCGCTTGGAATGAAGTCCTTGGAGACTTGATAGCAACACGTCGTCAACGCAACGCCTCTCAGCTCGTCTACTTCACCCAGCGGTTCCGGAATATTTCGACCATACAAGCATCCACATCCTATCATCACCGCAATCAGAAAGGCAAGAATAATCCTTCCAGACACCGGCTCAGCAGTCCAGACACCAAATAACTTAAAGTCAAGGACGGATCAACAACGCAGCTACACTCTCCAAGACTATCCCTGACCTGATCATTGCCGAGTATATATTTCATCCATCCATCCCACGAGTGCATTGGAGTTTGGTAAATTTTGAAATCTACTGGAGAGGTTAGATGCTCATTCTTTTGGAGTCAGAACCTTATTACACATTCTGGAGAAGATCGATGGTACTGTTGGGTGGCTACATGCACAAAATAGAAAAGAGAACCTACCTTAAGTTCTCCTGGCTCGCCTTTTTTCCAATTATAACTATTGGAGATTGCTTTGTTGCCTTTGACGCTCGCTTTACCGCCGCTAACAAAGAAAATAATTCACACCGAGCTAAATGTCCAAGTTTGATCAACTACTCATGGATATTAAACTCGGGGCTAAAAATACGAAGACGATTGGCACGCCTATGATCGAGCTGCTGCAAATGAACGCAAAAAGCAGACGAGCAAATAATGAAAGGGGAGGAAGTTAGCACGCCCTTTTATATACATATCGCTTTTGGAATTTGAGTAGAGGAAGATTTTTCCTTTTGGACCATGCACGGAAGAAGGCAGCTGGGGCCGCAGCGCCAACGCTCCATGGCACCAACCTCCATGACCGAACCAGCAGACGCCAGCACGAGGAACACCAGCCGCTCAACCTGCAATACTCCGTAGCCAAGCCAGCCGCTCAACCTACAATGCTCTGCGGCGCTAACACTCTGTAACACCAGTACTCCGTGGCCAAGCCAGAGGCGCGTTGACACAAAGATCACGGACTATTCATGCCTCTTGCCAAAGGTCAGTCGGATTTTTTTCCTGGTAACCTCTTCATGTCTTGCCATTTCGATTTGTTATCCTTGTCTGTCACCATCTCATGCTTACCCCGCAACAATGCCAATGTTACGTGCGAAGCATGGGACTTAATGTTGATGGTGGTTTTTAGTATAGTGCGAAAACTGTAAAAGTCTATCTACCTGACCCGACATCAGATGTAGTAGACATTGATATGTCTATATTCCGTAGGTAATTTTGAGAATATATCAAAATATGATGAGTGCCTATGTCTCTCTTCATATTATATTGAAACTCAATCTCCTAGATGAATTGTTCACTAGTATAGAGCCTAATGAGTATATAAGCTCCTAGCTGCATTACTCACTAATGCCGGAGCCTGCCGAGTATTTTTCCTATGCTATGTTCCCCGGCCGAACCCTTAATATTGATATGGCATGACAATTTGTGTTCACTCGCAACAGAGTAGCACAAATTTCCAAGTATCAAGGTTAAGGTCCTTGCATAAAAGTACTCAATCGGAAAACATACCGCTCTCTGGCAATAAACTTAAAGAACTCTGTGTCAACACATAAAATTCAATCAATTTTGTGATAATTCACAAGATTCAGATATTACCCTGACTAATTTGCAAAAATTAGGGTTTTGCGCCCTGCGCAGTATATTAGACCTCGCCAGTCGATATTAAGCCTAGGCTAACTAGGCAATTAATCCGCCATGGATTAGTAGGTGCAAAATCCTACCCAAAATCAGAAAATAAAAGGAGTCGCGGAATAGGGGCAACATCAAATGGAGGTGTGGCCATGCCATAGGCCAGCCGGCGCCACTTGCAAGTGGCCACACCCCATGTTGCTCGACCATCCCCTGTTTCCCGTCGACCAATTAGGTCGCCTTAAACCCGCCACACGCACATGTGTTGTGGCTGGGCCCATACTTGCCGACCCTATTTCCCAACGACCAATCAGGTTGCTTTAAATCCTCCACACGCACACTAGAAGTGTGGCCACGCCCACGTTTGGCCGGCCCCCCTTTTCTATTGACCAATCAGGTCGCTCTAAACCTGCCACAGTATTAAAAAGGCAAATGGCGCCAAATGGTCACAAATTCGATTGGCTTTCCAAAAACCGTGCCAATACGCTAATTGGCATGCCAAACATGCCGAATGTGCCACTTTGCTGCAGTAGCATGCCGAACGTGTCAACGTGCCATAAATATCGCGCCTACGTGCTAACCCACCTCTTGTTCGTGACCAACACCATAACGAATTCCAATTAGGGTATTCTAATCAGAAACACGGCTTTGCTTTAGTGGCATTAGTCGAAACCCTAATTTCCAGTTGTGGCCCAAATTACGCCACTTTGGCCCCACAACATGCCACGAGCCATGTGGGACCCGACAAACCCTAAAAACGACACCATACTATAAAAACTCGTGGCCATCCTTGCGCATGTGGTTATTCCCATATTATGTCCTGCCATAATTCCTTTAATGTGGTCATGGCACCGATTTCATAAAAACGCCGCCGTGCCGCGGCCATGCCACACCGCTAATTAGGGTTTCAATATGCCAAACCCTAATTTAGCTAAAGTTTCCACGCCAACCAAGTCAAGTAATTCTCCTAAGGCCTTAAGTTTGATATAACAACAGGGGACAATCTTGCCGGAGCCATATTTGGGTCTAACACCAATATGCCAAAATAGATGCCACGGCTACGCCAGGCGCCACTATACCGCTGGCATGCAGCTATGCCACTGGCATGCGTTAAATATGCCATCATACCATCGGCATATGCCAATAATGCCACTTTGCTATTATCAGATGCCAAATGTAATGTGGCCATAATTAACGGCCACCCTTTCTCATAGGCCACAATCTCAGCCGTCCAAATTCGCCACAGAATTGACAGGCATGTGGCAAGTTTTAATCGACCAACTAAGACAAGCCTAATAGCATCACATGCTATTCTCCTACGGCAAGTCTTCTGACTTTGACTTGCCACACATAGCAATCTGCTACATGTTTTCCATGAAAACACTCGAGACATCAAACATGTCACAAACTGGGGGATACTCATCAGGGTATTGGTCTGGTGGTTTACAGCGTGCGGCGTGCAACACGCTGGTAGGCTGGATAATGTGTTTAGATTTTATGCCTACTTGTGATAACCGCAAGTGCACGGTGTCTAGTCTGTAAGACAGGGCAAGTAGGAGTCGAACCACAGAGACTTGTGGTGCTGTGTGTGATCAAAGGCTTGCTAGACTGAGTTCAGAGAATTGTAACACAATATTGGTTGTTGTCGATGCGGCGAGATGAAGTTATGACAATGAAATAAATGAAATACAACGGTGAGAATAAATGGGTCTTTGGGATTATCAAATCCACCTCTAAATCATGTTGTGTGTCAACTAGTTGGAGTATTCTTGTTCCTGTGGCAGACAAGGGTAGTTTGTCAATTCTACCACCTATCTAAGGAGTTTCTCCTAGTGATTCTTCAATTAACAGCTAAGGTACTAACCTAGAGCACTAGTTGTCTAATGAAGCACAACTAGTCAAGAGAATTAGCAATAATGATTGAAGCAAGAGCTGAAACAAACTCAACACAGATATAACCTAACTACAATGTATACTTGGCATGCATTGTGAGAGAAAAGCATTGAGGTGTTAGAATTGAAGTTATCTGATAAAATTAAGCACTCAAGAACACTCAAGCAAAGTTGAAATCATAACAGTGACTTAGGGTTTCATTGAAACCCTAGCAAATAATTTAGAACATGATAAACAACAATTAACTCTAAATTAACTCTAAATTGGTGCACTGGCTAGCCCAGGCATGAGTTCAAATACCCACAACTGAATTCTATTTATACATGGAAAAATCAAAACCCTAATTCACTTCCCAATAGAAATTAATGCATACCCTTTCGGCCATACCCTCTGAATCATTGTCAGCTCTGTTCAATCGCCTCTCGAGAACGCCATGCATGGTTGTTGGAAAACCCTAGTTTTGTTTATCTCTAACTTAGCTTCTAGGGTTATGAGAAGCTATGTGAGAGATAACCAAGACTTAGGTGCGGCGGAGTAGGTGCTGCGATGGAGTTGTTGGTGATGGAGGAAGGTGATGAAGGCTCGGTTTGTCGGGGAGAGGGAGGAAGAGAAGGGGATGGCTTCTCTGATTTTTTGGGAAGAAGAAAGAGAAGATGAGAAATGGGTAGGTTCGATGGGGGTATAGGGTTAGGTGGTTTTGCTGTGGAGCGGAGGCATCAAAGAACGATGTGTAGGAAGGAGCGACCATCGGATGCAGCGGTAATCCGATGCGTGTGTGATGCGACCGTAGGATGAAGATCTAACGGCTCGGAATGGACGGGCTCGATCCGGTCACGGGTAGCTCAAGCCCATG
>JAJJWW010004719.1:0-149924 GCA_023531295.1 Papaver armeniacum | reverse complement strand
AGCGACACAAATATAATTACACTTTCTTACTACTCAAAATATAAATATAGCAAGGGCAAGAAAGGATCATCCACAGAGAGGTCTAGGTTGTCAAATTGTTATGGTTTCCTATAAAAACACCAAGGATTTTGTGATAATAATAAAATAAATATAAAAACAAAGAAACAAATAAGCAAACAAATAAGATAGAAAAGATATTGGTTAAGGATTTCGTTTTCATTCACTAACATGCTTTTCACAATAACTAGAATTGATTTTTAATCTCAACTTTTATCAAAGACCCTAGAATACCTTGATCGCAAGAATATCCCGCAAATCTCCTCTTGTCATCAACAAACACATTAAAAGATGCGAATATGAATTCTATCTAAAGGAACAACCTAACGTGTAAAAGCACTAATCAAGTTTAATTCCCTAGATGCGTTAAGTTCTATGAAATCAGGCCAATCAAAGCAATTGAACGTGGAAAGCGCATAATTCAATTTAACAAAGGTTCCCGATTCACATATGATCATAAGAATATATCACTACAAACTATAATCATATTATGCTACTTGTATCCAAGGAATATCACTTTTGCGTATAATAAACCCTAAACTAGCAATAGATGTGATTAGAAGTTCTACCAATTTGCAACTTGACAAAACAATCAATCAATCATAAAACAATATTTTCAGAGAATTGCAAACGATAGATATGAGACAAAACTAATATATTGAATCAAAGAATCATGCTTTGTGAAATCCAACTATTCCATAACCAAAAGAAAATTAGGTACTCATATTCAAGGAGTTCATCACAAGAAGAAAGAGAAGTCTCATGTTTCAAAACCCTAGAACAAAGTATTGGCCAAAGAATCCCTTATTTTTTGCCTAGGCTTCCCTATATATAAAGTTTTGTAACCTCCTCTTTAAGAAAACTAGGAAACCTAGCAAAATTAGGAAAGTGCACTCCTTAAAATTGTGTCCCGTGCATCAAATCCCGGACTAAGTAACTTTCCAAACTCACGGCCAAGCCTGAAGTCGTGAGAATGCTAACCAAAGTCCATCCCATTCAAACTCCTTCAGCTGTCGGTCTTGGCTTGAGTATGGGCTCATGTCTAATACAGCCCATAATATGGCAGCAACACCATCTCAGCACTGCCATGAATCATTCCTATGCCATTCTCTTCACCTATGCCGTCATCACTTTTGAGTTATCAGCATCACCACAAACCTCAAACCTGATCACCAGCAAACCCATCGATATCCCTGAATCTTCTCGAGCTCAACCTCTCTCCGTACCACAGTTCATCTCCATGTTCATTACTACCGGACACCGGTCCGATCATCATTCCATGTCACAAAGCAACCAACTTGTCCTTCAAACTCTATTTCTGTCCCGGCGTCACCGATATTTCTCTGGCTATCACTTTGCCCGGACCATTAATCATCTCGTTACCATCAACGATCTGGGATAAACCATCACTAAACCATTGCCGAGATATTCCAGTCCGCACTCCAGCTCGAACTCCGTTTACAATGGCAACAAACCCATAACTACAAATTTGTTTTCTCGACCATGTCTTTTCTCTTCTCGACACTGCATGGAGTCTCATTCACTTCGGTTCTGTGTACGCATGCTCGAGCTCCATCTTTTATCGTACTTCAGCTAGTTCTACTTCTGCCAGGATCATCAGTATACAAATCCCAGCAATCTCCCAGACTCGTACTCAATCGCTGGAAGCAGCTCGAACTCCAGCTCCAATCGGCATCACCATCAACTGCCAAGCTCAGCTCAATCGTCTCTGTAATGGCAGCCTCGAGCAGCCATCGATATCGGCAGCATCATCACTGCCAACTCCGAATCCCATCACCAAGCTCGAGCTAAACCCCTCCATACTTCTGCCGGATCGCAACCAACAAACTTAAATGGCCATCGTCATTCGGCTCCATGTCTGCCATCTCGACTCCACCTTCTTGAGAAACCAACACTGAGTTGTATATGAGTAAAAATAGTGCCAACGAGTTCCTCTTCATATTGTAGCAAATAAGCTATTCGAGCATTATTGGTACCAGCACCTATCAACCCCAAAGATATAATCGCTGCCATTGACTCCAGGAAATAGTAGCTCCATTCTCGTTCACTATCAGCAGCTCATCCACCTTCGAACATCACCTGCAGTTCTGCTTTAAAGTTAACCCCATCTCCGTTAGCTTACTCGTACCAGCACTTTTCTGCCAGCAAATGGCAGCTGCCATGTTTCACAGCTTCATCTTCCATCATCGTCAACTGCCGGAACGATCTCTGCCAACAGCATCATAACAATCTCTTCATATCCAGCTCCATGGCAGCACCTTCATGCCATCATTACAACTCTTTCCCATCACCGAGCTTCCATAACTTCCATGACATGCAGAGTCGAGCTACAACGTCAATATCCATCACCCCAGCCCTCTTCAATGGCAGCAGCGTCTCCCAGAACTTCATCCCGAGCTCGTCATCCTTACTGCTCAATGGCAGCAACACTTTACCTCAAAACCCGTTCAATCTGCCAGTCACCATCGTCCCTCTGTTCTTCTTCCTGCTCGACCAAACTCCAGAACTCACGACATCATGGCTGCAACATTCGTCTCCATCTTGGCTCTCCAATGACCATCATTCGATCTCCCATCTTCATCAACTGCTAAAGAACCAACCTTCATCGTCACCTTCCTTCATCGTCACACCACCGCTAAGAATCAATCTCTTCATCATGCAAATCATGCGGGTTCCATTAATGTTGTAATCAAGCGTCGGTCTTGCAAGATCGATAGCGGTTCCTCCCATTCCGTGGCTGCCTTGAGTAATTAAGCACAGTGCCCTTAACAATTCCTTCTTCATTCTTGGTAAAGCCCCTGGGAGGCTGACAAGCCTAATTTGTTATTTCGCCTATATCTTCTTCATACGATGTCGGAATGAGCTCATTCTTTCGCCGTTGGCTTCGCATTTTTCGTCCTCTTCAAGATGATAGCAAGAACTCCTAGGTTCGACCGAGCTCTACTTGGTCTTTTTGCTCCAAATGACTCCATTGCACCTAATAAACTCAAAAGCACACATAAGATACATAATTTACAAGAAAACTCGCAAAGAAAGCATAAATACTAGATATTAAATACGGTGTATTCTACACCTATCGATTCCCCACACTTAGACTTTTGCTAGTCCTCGAGCAAATCAAACAAAACAATAAAGTACATACAACTCCGTGTCGTCGAGGCTACGGTCACTTTTAGCATAAATAACAAGCCTTTAAACCCCTAGGTGTCCCTAGTGGACGAGTTATAGTCTCGTGAAGGTTTACTAGAGATATACCTACAAAACCTATATTTCAAACTCCGTCTATTCGTGACAAATCAATGAACGAATCCAAATTGCCTACAGGAGGAGGTACCTTGCAAATTCAATTCATATATTAGTAAATAAACTCTAATTAGATAGTCGAACAAGCCACAATACTCGGAAATCCGACAAACCACAATCCTGAATGAAAAGATTAAGAAGATGGGTATAGATGTAGATGTTGGCGAATATTCACAAGTGTTCGATGTTTCCCATATCTCTGTCGAAGGTCAACGCAAGATGAACCTAATCCTATTGGATTGAGCTACTTTAGTCTTTGAATGCTACATCAAATCAATTGGCATATACAAGGGAACCAAAAGTGACTTTATTCAACACAATAATAATTTTTTTTTTTATGATTGGATCAAACTGGATCCAATTTCTCTTTTTTTTTTTTTAGACGGCATGATTAGATCTTTTGGATCCAAGCGCATGCTTCTTGTCAGCAAGTACATGATAGTTGCCTTGGATCCTGCATTCCACGCTTGTTTAGGCGACGGAGACAGGGACTACGTTTCACACATATTGCTATTCCCAAGTGTCTTTTTATTCCGTTTTGGTCTAATTGATCGGTCCTTCTTTTTTTTTTCCTTTTCATATTTTTCATTTTTTTTTCTTTTTTTTTTTTTTTCTAGTAACTCAACCACTCTATTTCATCCCTAGCAGTAATAACACGTCGATTTTTAGTGACCCACCAAAGCACTTAGAGAATAATAGATAAATATGGAAAAATAAAAATAGAATGTGATATGGTGATATTCCGAGATATGGTAACAACTATCATGTTAATTAGTGATTTCTGAGCTATATTCTTCCCTTTTAGTTAATTGGTTCCTCAACTCCTGCATTCAAAATGGTTCCATCCACTAATGGTGTCAAAAACAAACATATAAATGCTCCCCCACACTTAAACTTCACATTGTCCTCAATGTGTAAAACCGAAAGTTCTGAATTCTGACGTAACAGCAGATAAAACGCAAAAACTGTGCAAATTGGTAAGAATTTGGAAAAACTCCATTTCACAAAAGTTGTTCATCTACGTGTTTTCTACACAGTGTCAAAATTTCACAGTGTTTTGATAAACGGTCTGACAGTTATGGTCTCTGGACTGAACTACGCGCAGTCTGAAATTTTCTGACGAAAAGGTATTCGGCATAATTCTCTTCTAAGATAGATTACGGACTCAATGAAATTAAACATAGGGATGCAAATATGATATAAAAACAGTAAAAAAAAAAATAAATAAACGAAACAAAAATAAAAAGCAAAAGGATAAGAGATACAAAACCGGTGGGTTGCCTCCCACTTAGCGCTTGTTTTAAAGTCGACGGCCCGACTTTATCCTCGCAAGATTCATTCCCCATATACCAATAACCTGAAAAGTTGAGGATCCTTCCATAGAACCTGTTTTGCAAACACTAACTTCACACAAATATTAGTACAATAAAGCAAAAGTGAAGCTATGAACCGATAAAAGCTTCCCCCACACTTATTCTTGTCCACACTTGGAAGTGTATAAAGAATATAGAAGTCAGGCTCCTCCACGGTTTCTTGTTCCATAACTGCATAGTATGAGAATCAAGTGTCTCTAATGGCGGAAAACGAAAACAAAGTCGGTCAACAATATTCTCGAAGCACATACATTCAAACCAATAAGAGGTAAAGGAGAAGAAATAATAGGCAAAGGGTTAGATAAACCTTTCACAATCTCTTGTATCACGGAATCCTCATCATCCTTGAAAAATTCAAGTGAATTATTCACCTCTTGTGTATCATGGTCCTCTATCAAACCTTGCAACCATTCTTCATCCGTTTACGCGTAACCAAAGTCTCGACATAAACATCATCATTACAATCATGTACAAGTTCAATTGGGTCTTCCACAATATTGGTTATACCGGTCTCATTCTCAACACATTCCTCCTTTTTGTTGTAAGGCACATACTCTTTTGCGGATCCAAATTTTATCATAAGAAACTTTTTTTTAGAACACTCAAAAATGCATCATCCTCAAGCTCCACCCTTTGAATAGGCTCTTGATCATTATTAAGATCAATGCTCGAGTAATCTACACAAGTGTCGACATATTCCTCTTCATCTTCATCTTGATCCCAAAAAGACTCCTCGGAGATGTCACCATGAGTCGTTTCAAGCAATGTATCATAATCACCGTCACTATCATAGTCAACATAAGATTGTTCCTCGCTGAATTTAGTGTTGCTTATCTCTAACTCATCCTTTTGAATAGGTGAATGATCATTATTACGATCAAGAGTTGAGTTAACTACACAATTATCCACGAAAGTGCCCAAGGATTGGCCTTTTTCAACATTAGCATCAATCAAATAGTCATCACAAACCATATGCACATTAGAATTATCCATATCTTCCTTGTATTGATCAATGTCTCTTCGCAAGATAGTCATACTTTCACAGTTCTTGGAGTTGCTCGTTTGTAGTCTCTTTAGCTTTTTCCAATTCCTCTTGTAAAAGGTGGAAACTTTATCTATAAAATTAGAGACTTTTTGTTCACAAGCATAAGAATCCTCCCATCCTTGTTGTTGTTCACACACATACTCACCATAAGGTTGTTGAGGAAAACCACAAGGTTCCATGGAATATTGGTCATAACCAATGAATTGGTTTTGATTATACCCATGGAATTGGTAGTTATCATATTGTTGAGGTTGTTGAAAACCGTATCCATCGTTCCAATATGCTCCTTCCATAGAAATTAGCACTGAAATAATTCTCAAACCAAGTTAAAACCCGAGAAAATAAGAAAAAAAAAATAAAACAAAAACTAAATACAAAAAAATAAGAAACCAAAAACAATTAACAACCGCTGCCTCCCAAGCATGGCGCCAAAATTGATCAGCTCGTAAGCGACACAAATATAATTACACTTTCTTACTACTCAAAATATAAATATAGCAAGGGGCAAGAAAGGATCGATCCTGAGAGAGGTCTAGGTTGTCAAATTGTTATGGTTTCCCTATAAAACACCAAGGATTTTGTGATAATAATAAAATAAATATAAAAACAAAGAAACAAATAAGCAAACAAATAAGATAGAAAAGATATTGGTTAAGGATTTCGTTTTCATTCACTAACATGCTTTTCACAATAACTAGAATTGATTTTTAATCTCAACTTTTATCAAAGACCTAGAATACCTTGATCGCAAGAATATCCATAAATCTCCTCTTGTCATCAACAAACACATTAAAAGATGCGAATATGAATTCTATCTAAAGGAACAACCTAACGTGTAAAAGCACTAATCAAGTTTAATTCCCTAGATGCGTTAAGTTCTATGAAATCGGGCCAATCAAAGCAATTGAACGTGGAAAAGCGCACTAATTCAATTTAACAAAGGTTACGATTCACATATGATCATAAGAATATATCACTACAAACTATAATCATATTATGCTACTTGTATCCAAGGAATATCACTTTTGCGTATAATAAACCCTAAACTAGCAATAGATGTGATTAGAAGTTCTACCAATTTGCAACTTGACAAAACAATCAATCAATCATAAAACAATATTTTCGAGAGAATTGCAAAACGATAGATATGAGACAAAACTAATATATTGAATCAAAGAATCATGCTTTGTGAAATCCAACTATTCCATAACCAATAATAAACTTAGGTACTCATATTCATGGAGTTCATCACAAGAAGAAAAAGAAGTCTCATGTTTCAAAACCCTAGAACAAAGTATTGGCCAAAGAATCCTTTATTTTTTGCCTAGGCTTCCCTATATATAAAGTTTTGTAACCTCCTCTTTAAGAAAACTAGGAAACCTAGCAAAATTAGGAAAGTGCACTCCTTAAAATTGTGTCCCGTGCATCAAATCCCGGACTAAGTAACTTTCCAAACTCACGGCCAAGCCTGAAGTCGTGAGAATGCTAACCAAAGTCCATCCCATTCAAACTCCTTCAGCTGTCGGTCTTGGCTTGAGTATGGGCTCATGTCTAATACAGCCCATAATATGGCAGCAACACCATCTCAGCACTGCCATGAATCATTCCTATGCCATTCTCTTCACCTATGCCGTCATCACTTTTGAGTTATCAGCATCACCACAAACCTCAAACCTGATCACCAGCAAACCCATCGATATCCCTGAATCTTCTCGAGCTCAACCTCTCTCCGTACCACAGTTCATCTCCATGTTCATTACTACCAGCACAGTGCCGATCATCATTCCATGTCACAGCAACCAACTTCCCTGTCCTTCAAACTCTATTTCCTGTCCAGCATCACCGATATTTCTCTGGCTATCACTGCCAGCAGCCATTAATCATCTCCGTTACCATCACTGATACAGATAAACCATCACTAAACCATTGCCAGTATATTCCACTGGTCCGCACTCCAGCTCGAACTCCGTTTACAATGGCAACAAACCCATAACTACAGCTGGTTTCTCGACCATGTCTTTTCTCTTCTCGACACTGCATGGAGTCTCATTCACTTCGGTTCTGTGTACCGCATGCTCGAGCTCCATCTTTTATCGTACTTCAGCTAGTTCTACTTCTGCCAGGATCATCAGTATACAAATCCCAGCAATCTCCCAGACTCGTACTCAATCGCTGGAAGCAGCTCGAACTCCAGCTCCAATCGGCATCACCATCAACTGCCAAGCTCAGCTCAATCGTCTCTGTAATGGCAGCCTCGAGCAGCCATCGATATCGGCAGCATCATCACTGCCAACTCCGAATCCCATCACCAAGCTCGAGCTAAACCCCTCCATACTTCTCTGGACTGCAACCAACAAACTTAAATGGCCATCGTCATTCAGCTCCATGTCTGCCATCTCGACTCCACCTTCTTGAGAAACCAACACGCTGTATATGAGTAAAAATAGTGCCAACGAGTTCCTCTTCATATTGTAGCAAATAAGCTATTCGAGCATTATTGGTACCAGCACCTATCAACCCCAAAGATATAATCGCTGCCATTGACTCCAGGAAATAGTAGCTCCATTCTCGTTCACTATCAGCAGCTCATCCACCTTCGAACATCACCTGCAGTTCTGCTTTGAAGTTAACCCCATCTCCGTTAGCTTACTCGTACCAGCACTTTTCTGCCAGCAAATGGCAGCTGCCATGTTTCACAGCTTCATCTTCCATCATCGTCAACTGCCGGAACGATCTCTGCCAACAGCATCATAACAATCTCTTCATATCCAGCTCCATGGCAGCACCTTCATGCCATCATTACAACTCTTTCCCATCACCGAGCTTCCATAACTTCCATGACATGCAGAGTCGAGCTACAACGTCAATATCCATCACCCCAGCCCTCTTCAATGGCAGCAGCGTCTCCCAGAACTTCATCCCGAGCTCGTCATCCTTACTGCTCAATGGCAGCAACACTTTACCTCAAAACCCGTTCAATCTGCCAGTCACCATCGTCCCTCTGTTCTTCTTCCTGCTCGACCAAACTCCAGAACTCACGACATCATGGCTGCAACATTCCGTCTCCATCTTCAGCGCTCCCAATGACCATCATTCGATCTCCCATCTTCATCACTGCCAGCAACCAACCTTCATCGTCACTGCTTCATCGTCACACCACTGCCAAGAATCAATCTCTTCTGTCATGCAAATCATGCAGGTTCCATTAATGTTGTAATCAACTGTCAGTCTTGCAAGGCCCGACAGTTCAACTCCCATTCCGTGGCTGCCTTGAGTAATTAAGCCTGGTGCCCTTAACAATTCCTTCTTCATTCTTGGTAAACTGTCGGTTCTGGGGAACTGACAAGCCTAATTTGTTATTTCGCCTATATCTTCTTCATACGATGTCGGAATGAGCTCATTCTTTCGCCGTTGGCTTCGCATTTTCGTCCTCTTCAAGATGATAGCAAGAACTCCTAGGTTCGACCGAGCTCTACTTGGTCTTTTTGCTCCAAATGACTCCATTGCACCTAATAAACTCAAAAGCACACATAAGATACATAATTTACAAGAAAACTCGCAAAGAAAGCATAAATACTAGATATTAAATACGGTGTATTCTACACCTATCAGCCATGCATGGTTGTTGGAAAACCCTAGCCTTGTTTATCTCTAACTTAGCTTCTAGGGTTATGAGAAGCTATGTGAGAGATAACCAAGACTTAGGTGCGGCGGAGTAGGTGCTACTGATGGAGTTGTTGGTGATGGAGGAAGGTGATGAAGGCTCTGGTTTGTCAGGGAGAGGGAGGAAGAGAAGGGGATGGCTTCTCTGATTTTTGGGAAGAAGAAAGAGAAGAGAAGATGAGAAATGGGTAGGTTCGATGGGGGGTATAGGGTTAGGTGGTTTTGCTGTGGAGCGGAGGCATCAAAGAACGATGTGTAGGAAGGAGCGACCATCGGATGCAGCGGTAATCCGATGCGTGTGTGATGCGACCGTAGGATGAAGATCTAACGGCTCGGAATGGACGGGCTCGGATCCGGGTCACGGGTAGCTCAAGCCCATGTCTTGTAAGTTGGGTTGCAACTGATTCGCGCGCGGGCTTTGGCTTTCTGCTCTATAGACGCTCGACTCCACTTCTTTGCTCTTTTGGCTCCTCAATTTCTCCGAACTTTATTTATTACCTAAAAACACAAAATTAATTAATACAAATATTTATTCTTGAAAACAAAGAAAACTCGAGAATGGAGATAATATCGATTTCGAGCACAAAAGATGAGTTTAATGCCAATAAAAGGTGTATAAATATGCAATATTTGGCACTCATCAAATACCCCTCAAACCTGAATTTTACTTATCCTCAAGTGAAACAGTAAATTAAGAAATCCTAACTATACCACTGTCGCGGGTCTCTCGAATGCATTTAGCGTATGCACTAAGCCTTTAAACCCCTAGGTGTCCCTAGTGGACGAGTTGTAGTCTCGTGAGGGTTTACCAGAGGTGTACCCACAAAACCTTCTCCTACTTCGAGTGTAAAAGAGTCTCAAGCCTCCAAGAAGCTATGAGGACATAGAGTTTCGCATGCTAGTAACGAGAAGTTAGAACTACCAAAGAACGCATTCTCATCCTTAAGTCTTTGCGAGAAGTAACCATACCATATGAAAGAATTTGGGTTCGATTGTGATCATAAGCCTCGACTTCTGCCTCACTAATAGGGTTTTATGATAATTGCACTCAAAAAGATCGCTTTTTAGTCTCTCATGTGTGCGGGCGGGAATAAAGAGATAAATCCCGCACACGTTGTAGGTAAGAAGGATAACCTTCCGAAATAATTTCTGGAGACTCCACAGAAGTGTGGACAAAAAGAATCTTTTCTGATGATCTCTAAGAAAGGAAATCAACCATTAGCAAGGATGGGAGTACTCACTTACCTTCTCACCCGATCGGCAATTAATATCACTCTCTCAGCATTCATAGAAACGTCTTCAATCTTCGGTCTTCAAATGTTGATGACGAACTTCTGAACTTCACAAAAACTTGACAAACATACATTTTTTTTTTTTTTTTTAATTTTTTACTTGGAATGAAAATAACAATAAAACAATAAGACTCAATTTTTTTACACTTGTCTTGATTTCACAAACTTCAGTAATTCTCATCCTATTTTCTTTTCTTTGTTGCACGTAACCTTGGACTATTTCAACTTTTCTTCAAATATTCTGATGATGATCCGCTTGCTGATGATGATGTGTTTCTATGAATGTGTTGATTGAGAGGGAGAGAGTGATGCTAACTGCAAATCGGTATTTAGAAGAAGTTTTCATCTTTAAACGTCACCCTCATGATTGACAAAAATTAGCACTCAAGAGATCAAAAGTAGTCTTTGAAATTGGTGCGAAGTTGGGTAGCTCACCATTCCTACCCGGAATTGACGTACGGTGACACACACTCTAACAAATTTTTTAGAAAGTTGGAAAAAATTGAAGGTTGGTGCCTCACTTGATGTAAATTGGGTAGTCTCCACTATGGGTGATCACAATTCTACTACCGAATATCTAAACAACACCTAATTAAGCCCTCCCATGGTTAAATCCAACTTTAACGCTCTAATCAACTAAGAAACCCGATTACGTTCTCCAGTACTTCCAATTTCGATTATTTCTGTCGGACTCTCTATGTAAACATAGCTAGAAGCATGCTAGTGACTCTAAAATCTCTAAAAGTTGGAGGTTTTTATTTACAAAAAGAGTTTTGATTTTTTTTTTTTTTTTTTTTTTTTTTTGAAATAAAAGACTAAAAACTCTATATGCAAATGCACCCCAAACCTAAATCAAACATTGTCCTCAAATGTGTCTACAGATAGAAAAATTTAAACAAATCATACCAAGAGAACTATGTTGAGTAGAGAAAAGGGAAGAGATTACCGGATGTCGGCGGGAGCAAGGTTGGAGCTTCATTAATCAAGGCTAGAATCCAACATTCTCAGTGGAGATCATATCGGATTAGCACAATATATGCACAAGAAGACTCAACCGATTCAAGAAAGAAAAATTTAATAAGTCCTTTGGATTATATACAAAAATTCACCATATACCAACAAATCTAAAGAGTTGAGGGTCAACCCAATAGAAAATATGTACAAACATCAACAGCCTTACACAAATATAACAAGAGAGTGCAAGTAAGGCTGCATATGGGAATGACTTTCCCCCAAACCTAAATTTTTCAACAGGTGTGTTTTTGAGCACAAAATCTTGCAAATTTAAAGGTACATCATGCAAAAGGTCTAACTCAAAATGAGTTTTGCTAAGAACAGCCAGACATACACATTCCAACTGTGGTTCCCTAAAGGTGTTATACTTTGATGCAAAATAGTCCAAGAGGACTTGGGAAGCACAAAGTTCTAGGCCTAGATTAGGCATTCTTAGAAAGGTTGGTTTTGCAATTTTGTTACAAACTACACCTAGGTTTGGTGGAAGAGTTTCAATCTGTGACTTAGGAGAGAGATTAGGTACATCTAAGTTGTTTTCATGTATAAGAGTATTTGCACCATCACACACTTTCCTAAGGTCAGAAGAAGGTAAATCATGTTCACCGCATAAAACAGCTTCATCAATCTCCATGTCATAATCATCATTACTCAAAAGTTCATTCTCATGTATGACATAATCAAGAAAAAAGGTGATATAACATGCTCACTTTCACGGGACAATTGCACGGCCCCAAATCAAGATCACATGTATGAATATTAGAAGAAGCATCATTTATAGGGTTCACAGAAGAGACGCCTAACGTCTCCGAACCAAAAGATTCCATCATATTTTCTGCATGCACATGCTCTTCTAACATATCATAATCATCATCATCATCATCATCATCATAACAAAAATGCATTTCCCTATTCAAACTTGTAGCATTTCTAGTGTACTCATTTACCTCTAGATTAGGTTCATATTCAGTGTTAGTTGCATGAGTAGGAATAAAAACACTATTTTCAAAATTTTCTTTATTAGGGACAACAATCATCTTATCATGAAATTCCCTCCATTCTTCTTTTTCTAAATGAATCAGGTTCATCTTTAAGAACATGTGACACTGTTCAATTGAAGGAGAGTCTTCAAGAGTGGGTATGCATGTTTCATATGAATGATCATTACATGGTTGTGCACATGATTCACTAGAGAAGGGATGATCATGCATTTTCCATCCAAGTATATCATTGTTTTGCTCTATTAGCTCTTCCATTAGTGATTGCATACAAGGAGTTGGGGGAAGATAGAATTGCTCTTCTTCCCATGGTGGTTGATGATACATGTGGTCATAATGGTTAGGGTATGAGTATTCAGGGTCAGGGCCCTGAGATGGTTCATAGTACTCCCTAAAATCACTATGGTATGTGGGGGGTTCATATTGTGAAGCATGCCCGTAAGCAAGCTCTCTAATGGATTTGTTTTCATCCCCAGTTGCAGACCAAAATCCTGACATGGTCTAGAAACTCAAATAGCCTAGCATGTATAACCAATGATGTCTCAAAAACAGGGAAAGCTAAGCCCAAGTTATGCAAATGCACACCCAAAGGTTATGCAAAGCCCAGCTTGTTGTGGGCTCGGTTTAATTTGGTTTAATTGGGTTTTGGTTTATTTGGGTTTTGGTTTATGTGGGATTCAGTTTGGTTATGTTCAAAGGAGCAGAGCCCAGTTTATATACAAGCTCAGTGCACAGTGGGCTTCAATTGTTGTGCAAAGCCTAGTGGTACTGGGTTTCAGATTTATGCAAAGCCCAGGTTAGATGAATATGTGCAGCCCAGCAATTGAATGGCCCAGTATGTGGGCTTTAGTCTACCAGTTAGCAGCTCAGGCTGTAGGTGATTCAGTGGTTATACATAGCCCAGTTTTTGTGCAGGGTTCAGTGTGTGCAGAGATTGGCAAGCTCTCACAACTTAGTTCTGAGAGCAGCTCAGCTCATGCACTCAGCTATGTGCACAGCCTAGGTTATGTGGGCTTCAGCTTGTGCACAATTTTCACAAAGTGACACTCCAATTTCAGCACACAGGAATGTTTTAAGAATTGCACAGCACAAGTCTAAGCCCAACTCAACTCATGCAAAGGCTATGTGCACGAGCAATACAAAGACAGAGAAACACAAACTCACAGAAATTGTCACACCATTTCACAGAGCTTAGCACAAAGGTGTGCTTTTTGCTGCTATACAACACATGGTAGAATGCACAGCACAGAATAGCACAAGCTTATGCACTGCACAGCTTGTTGAAATCACAGGGAGGCACAACTCACAAAATAACACAAAGATCGCACAAGCACTTATGCGCTGTGAATGAATGTATAGAGCACATGAATTTCAGGGCAGATTGGTTAACCAATTTTCACAGAGCATGCTCAAGTTTGGCTCACAGATCACACAAATTTGCAGGCTTAAAAGCACAGGTAGGTACAGAATAAGCAAATGGGTGACAGAGTCAACAGGGTTTCCACGATTTGCAGGATTTCAAAGATGCACAGGGATCATACACAGATGCAAAAGAACATGCTCAGGATGTCAACAAGTTGGCTTAACAGATTACACAGGGGAGCATATGGCTCACAGGGCCTGTGGTGTCAAGTTGGGATTGCAGCAACTTGGTTACCCAGTTGCAGCTCAGTCTCTACAGCTGCAGGGACTGGAGCTGAATACAGGGCAGCTCTAGGCTATGCTCAGGTCACAGGGATGGCCTAGCATTCAACTAGTAACAATGATTCAGTTGACAGGGTTTCAAACAAAGTCAAGCATGCACAAGGTTATAGGGTATGTGGCCTCAACTGCCTGAGTTGATATCAACTCATTCAGTTGACTTCAACTGGGCTTTCACAGGTTATGCTCAAGTCTCAACAAGGTTAAGTAGATATCAAGGTTCAACAAATATCACAGAGCAATTCAAAGGCTATGCAACAGATGAACAGCTATTCAGGGTACAGCACAAGGTCAGTTGACTTCAGCTGGGGCTGCAGATAACTTGGCTAACCAAGTTATAGCCCAACTCAATAGCTACAGGGTATTTTCTTGCACTAGTTCAGGGTCAAGCACCACTGGGAATCAGCTAAGGCAAGCAGCCACAGGGTCAGGGTTATGCTCAGGGTTATGTTTAGATGGGTTATGCTCTTTGGTTTGTAGCTAGCCTGACTATCCAAGTTTAACCTCACAACTTCAGGGGCTTGAGGTCAAGACAGGGAAAATGCAATCAGGGTATACACAGCTCATTGTGATGACAGATTCATGCAATTTCCATATATTCAGCACAAAGTTACAGCATTCTCAACTATCAATGATCCACTCACATGAATAGTATGAATGGCGAACTGTCGCTCGGTGTTCAAGTTCTGCACCTTTTCCTTCTCTTCCTTGGGTTTGCTCAACAGCTCACAGGTACCTGTTTGCTCAGCAAACAAATCTCAGTTCTCATAAATGTGCAGGATAAAGCAAGGAGAGTATAGCACTGCAAAGTTCAACAATCACTACAAGTTTCAGCTATCACAGAGAAGGGGATCAGCTGAGTGGTGACAGCTCAGGCCAATTGCTAAATGAGAAGCAATGCACAGATGCACTATGATCCTACAGCTGAGAGGTTGTGGGTTGAGAGGTTGTCAGCTAAGTCACAGAGATAATGATGCAACTATGCAAAGATGCTATGCAAGCTAGCAATAAGCATTAAACGAATGCAATTATGCAAGTATGCATTTAAGATGAATTAACTAAAGTGCACTGATATAATTACAATATGCAATAACAGATGCAAAGAAGGAAGACTACAACTAAGTTATACTAGTACAGGGCAATGATGCTATTAATACAAACTACAATGATATGCATATAAAACAAACTAACTATCAATACAAGTTGCAACAAGGTAAAGGATGCAAAAAAAAAAAAAAAAAAAAAAAACAAAACTTCAACTAAGTTATACTAATAAAGATTGCAAAAAATACAGATAGCAAGCTAATATGTACAAGGGGTGACTGGGATTCAGTGAAGCTTCCAAAGGATCAGCACAGCACACGCCAAGTCCCCGACAACGGCGCCAAAAACTTGGTAGGCTGGATAATGTGTTTAGATTTTATGCCTACTTGTGATAACCGCAAGTGCACGGTGTCTAGTCCGTAAGACAGGGCAAGTAGTAAGTCGAACCACGAGACTTGTGGTGTTGTGTGTGATCAAAGGCTTGCTAGATCGAGTTCAAAGAATTGTAACACAATATTGGTTGTTGTCGATGCGACCGAGATGAAGTTATGACAATGAAATAAATGAAATACAACAAAGTGAGAATAAATGGGTCTTTGGGATTATCAAATCCACCTCTAAATCATGTTGTGTGTCAACTAGTTGGAGTATTCTTGTTCCCGTGGGACAAAGGGTAGTTTTTCTATTCTACCACCTATCTAAGGAGTTTCTCCTAGTGATTCTTTAATTAACAGCTAAGGTACTAACCTAGAGCACTAGTTGTCTAATTAAGCACAACTAGTCAAGAGAATTAGCAATAATGATTGAAGCAAGAGCTGAAACACACTCAACATAGATATAACCTAACTACAATGTATACTTGGCATGCATTGTGAGAGAAAAGCATTGAGGTGTTAGAATTGAAGTTATCTGATAAAATTAAGCACTCAAGAACACTCAAGCAAAGTTGAAATCATAACAGTGACTTAGGGTTTCATTGAAACCCTAGCAAATAATTTAGAACATGATAAACAACAATTAAATCTAAATTAACTCTAAATTGGTGCATCAAGCTAGCCTGGCATGAGTTCAAATACCCACAACTGAATTATTTATACATGGAAAAATCAAAACCCTAATTCACTTCCCAATAGAAATTAATGCATACCCTTTCGGCCATACCCTCCGAATCATTGTCATTTCCGTTCAATCGCCTCTGAGAACGCCATGCATGGTTGTTGGAAAACCCTAGCCTTGTTTATCTCTAACTTAGCTTCTAGGGTTATGAGAAGCTATGTGAGAGATAACCAAGACTTAGGTGCGGCGGAGTAGGTGCTACTGATGGAGTTGTTGGTGATGGAGGAAGGTGATGAAGGCTCTGGTTTGTCAGGGAGAGGGAGGAAGAGAAGGGGATGGCTTCTCTGATTTTTGGGAAGAAGAAAGAGAAGAGAAGATGAGAAATGGGTAGGTTCGATGGGGGTATAGGGTTAGGTGGTTTTGCTGTGGAGCGGAGGCATCAAAGAACGATGTGTAGGGAGGAGCGACCATCGGATGCAGCGGTAATCCGATGCGTGTGTGATGCGACCGTAGGATGAAGATCTAACGGCTCGGAATGGACGGGCTCGGATCCGGGTCACGGGTAGCTCAAGCCCATGTCTTGTAAGTTGGGTTGGAACTGATTCGCGCGCGGGCTTTGGCTTTCTGCTCTATAGACGCTCGACTCCACTTCTTTGCTCTTTTGGCTCCTCAATTTCTCCGAACTTTATTTATTACCTAAAAACACAAAATTAATTAATACAAATATTTATTCTTGAAAACAAAGAAAACTCAGAATATGGGATAATATCTGATTTCTGAGCACAAAAGATGAGTTAAATGCCAATAAAAAGGTGTATAAATATGCAATATTTGGCACTCATCACACGCCCATTATAAGAAAGTGTCAGAAAGCAGGGCAGTTAATGGCGGCAAGAAGTAGTGGGCGTAAACTAACCCGTCTCCTTCATAGTGGGAACGTGGTTTCTGGCATTTACACACGACCCCACTTCTCCATCACTCAATCGTTCCCACTTTCTACGAGATCAGGGTGCGTTCAATATGACTTGTATAAATATGATTACCTATTTCGACCAAACAACGAGTTTTGGTTAACAACAACACAGTATCCAGAAAACACCAAAGAACTGATAGCTTACATTCCGCAAGCCAGTTCCATATTTTGATACAAGTCATAAAATAGCCACACCTTCAGAATTAACCATTCTGGTCTCAACACCTTCTTCGCTTCCCTCCCTGAGACCAACCCTTCTCCTTCACTTTGTGACCGAAGCAAGATTGGAACGACCATTTCTTGGTTTAGGCTAGGATTGTACATATTGATCTCTCGAATCTAAAGTACTCCCGTGCAGTGCATTTGTTTAAGGTTTAGGCTCGTTTCTCATCAACACACCAAAATTTACCAAAACCAGCAGAAACTGTTTTTACCCATAAACAAGAAGATGATAAGAATTTATGTTTTATTTTGGATCTTATTGGTAAGTATATAGAGATTTGTAGTGGGTGGAATAAAGAGTCAACATCATTCGTATTGTATAAAAAAGAGATAAAAATTAATGAGGGTTGTATTTAGTTAATTACATACATACGACGGTTGTTTTTACCAAAACGAGGGTTGTGTTTAGTCACTGCCTGCTTATTTTCTAAGCAAACTTAGCTTGAATCTTAAATCAGGTGTTAATCTAACGGTGACAACTTGTTGAACCTGTGATTCTGCCTCGTTAAGTTGATTCAGTAGATTTGTTTTGTTTTCGTTCTTGATATATTAATTTTGATACATCTAACATGTTGTTCATTGTTGCAAGATCCTAACACTATCTTTGCAATGTTTTCAATGACGGGGTGATCATCATCCTGGAGCGGAGGCAACCAACATTGCCGTTTGAGAACACCATTTGCTGGTTCATTATAAATGTAGTAGATGTTCTGAATTTCTTCTTCAAAAAAGTATGCTTCATCTCCCAAAAGTATTGGGATGAATCTTCCTTGATTATGATGATGAAGACTCATTCCCAACTCTCTCTAGTCTTGCATATCTGAGGATACAAACTTCCCTGAAACAATGATAGACCAACAACATTATCATATATTGTGTTGATGAATGCTCTACCTCTACCTCTACCACCACCACCACCACAACATTCTCTTTCACCTCTTTGAGGACCAGCTCTCGCACCACTCTTGGAAAACTTCCTATTTCCAATATTTTCAGAAAAAATTGCTTCTTTGTTTTCCTCCATACTTCTTCTTGTTTTTTCTCTATATATCATATGATTATGACTTTTCTACAATTAGAAACAACACGGACTGAGAAAAAAAATCCGTGTTGGGTTTAGTTCTAGTTTCCGAAGATGAAGTCACACATTACACTTACACAACTGGTAAAACGAGTGAAGAAGAGAGTTTCGGTCTAATGATCATTAAATGTGTATCATCATTATTTCCTCTTGAGTAATTAGAGGAAGGTAAAAAGAGACACTTTCTTTTTAATTAGACTCCAAAAATAAAAAAAAATTATTTCCTCCATACGTAGCGTAATATCCTTTTACGTCTAAAATTATTTGTATAGATATTCCGATCTCATATATCAAGTAATCCTAAATATAAGAATCTAGATTATCCTATTCCCAAGTAATCACAAATGTGTTAGTCAAAAGATTTTATTGAGAGAAAAACCATGGATCCAACATAATCAAGAAAGACTATTAACCATGAGTAGAGCTTTATCCTCTCTCTCTAAACTCTCAAATCTCGAAGGTACGTAGCCTTAATTTCTCTCTCAATCAATCAATACATAGCTTCTGGAAAATTTATTTACCATCTTTACTCAAATCCATTCTTTCCTTGTTATTAGCAGGACTCTATATTTTAGGCATCTATATATCATTGTTGAATTCGTATCTTGAAAGATAGATCACAAGTTTCATACTTATTAGAATTCAGATCCTCTTGGTTTGGATACGATTAGATTGATCTTGGATATTGATTTGTGATATCGTCCAAGAATTCTTCTACACAATCAGGTTCACTAAATTTGTGTCTAGACATTATAATTGTGGAAGAGAAAGAGAAGAGTTTCATATACACATTGTTCAAGAATCTTTAACTTAGATCTACATGAAATTGTATTAGGTTTTATCCATACAGGTTGTCGAAAAAAAATTAGTGGTGTACTTGGTACCCTCTCCTTTTCAAGCTATTTGAAGATATACCTAACAGAGATGTTGTCCCGTGGAATGCATAAAAAGTTATCCATCTTTTTAGGTTCTCTCAAATCATCTTTTTATATTTATTGTATTTTTGACGCATGCATGAGACATTTTCTTAGTTAAGTTAGGATCAATGCACATAGTAAATACATTTACAAAATATAAATACTTTAAAATTAATAGTAAAAAAATCTAAAATTAATATATTGAAATAAAAACAATCTAAAACTACGTTTGGTAATTTCCCCTAAAAAAAAGTCTAACTTAGGTATGAATAAATAGAATGTAGCAAAGTATTTTGCTGTGCCAAGTTACTCATTCCAATGGTAACTGGTGTAACATATACATATATTATGGAATTCATGTAGTTGTAAAAAGGAAGAAATCAAACAAAGATACTGAAATACCATACTAAAATACCTTTAATATCCTTAAAGTTCACATCCAGAATCCACATGGGACTAGACTTTTCTAATTAGAACTATTACGTTCATAATAGAATACCCAAAAAGTTCAAAATTAAACACATTGCATAAAGAAAACAGGAATACCCTTCCCATATCATTGAGAAAGTAATATCGGTCCTGCAAGTGAGAACCAACTAGTTTGTGATTCAAAAGACTCAGAAATAGTTTCCACATTCCATAACCAATATTCCTCTGACATCATGTTTTTATTTGAATATACCATATCAAATAAATTAGATAATATATAACAACAAAACTTATTAGTGATTCAAGAGACTCATAAAAATAATACTTACGAATATGAAAATGGTTAGTTAAAAATTCAAGAGACTCATAAAAATAAGAAAAAAAATAATTCATTAAAAATTTAACACCAGTTCACATCACAAATGTTTAGTTAACAATATATTATACAATGATGAAGAAGAGAAGCAAAATATGAAATCAAAAAAGTTTTTTTAAGGTTACCTTTATTGTTGTTAATATAGTTTAGGTTCAAGGTTTTTGTACTTTTGAGTTTTTTTTTATCTATCGAATTGTTTGGCAGAGTAAGAAAGATCTCAATGTATAGTTTAGTCGTGGAAAAGAAGGATTAAGATTGTTTTATTTTGAAAAAAATCGGTGGAGAAGATGATAAGAATTTATGTTTTATTTTGGATCTTATTGGTAAGTAACTAAGAGCAATTCCTATGGCAATGGCCAAACTCAAACATTTGTTGAGCCACGTGGATGGACAAACTGGGTTTTCCACTATGGTAAAGCGTAGGGCATTGGACCATCAGGCGCGCAACCGAAAGACAGACTCTAGCGCTGGAAGATACAACTCGGGCGTTGGAAGACCCGACTCGGGCGTTCGGTGTTCTGACGCGGGAGTTAGACACAAAGTCTCTAACGGTCGAATTTCAACACTATAAATTCGTTCTATTGATTTCATTTTCAGTCACACCATTGCCATTTCCTTCTTCTAAAACTCTTCTAAATCAAAAATTTCTAATACAATATATGAACATAGTGAGAAGAGCGGTGAATAGTATAAAGAAAAGAGATCGAACAAATGAATCGGCACCGTTGCCTCACACAGGTGTAGATTTTACTCAAAATCGAGAAGAAGAGTTTGCTTCGCCAAATATAGTTGTTGCTCCATCATTAGTCCCAGGTCATGTGTCGGGGCGTCATGAACGATCAGAGGATTATTATATCACGAGAGGTGGATTTTCATAATTAAATGTTGTTTATGTTGGTCTACCGCCTGCAGTCCGAGAAAGGGTTGACAGATATCCTTGGCATGCACTTTATAGAATAAAGCCTAGAAAACATAACAAAAAAATTCCGAAAACAGTGGTGGATGACGACACGCACATTCCATTTTATGGATTTCGAAATTGGTAAGTTTTTTTAACTTAACTTAAATTAATTTTTTTAAATAATTATTAAATAATCAAAAGAATTAATCATAGTTGATATTATACTTGTAATAGGAATTACTCCCCTTGATTTGTATTTCATTGTTGGGATTCCAAGTGGAACGGGAGACCCGCCACCATTCAACCAAGACGAATGAATGTCAATTAGTAAATGGGAGACGCTTTGTCCCTCGTTTGTGGAATCAGAAATGCGTCGAGATTATAAAGATTTGAAAAGAGGTGGGATTAGATGTGCGGCCTTGAAGTTTTTCCTAACCAAACCCAGAAACCCATAACATGTAGATGACTATCCTGAACTCGAAAGGATGTTTATCTTATGGGTACTGGGTCAGGCATTCTTTCCAAACTCAACTTCCGTTGCTCATGTTGGTTGGCTTGAAGCGTTAGAAGATCTTGACAAAGCACCAGATTATGAGTGGGGATCTACAATTTTAGCAGAATTGTACTGTGCGCTGGATAAAGCGTCCTTGGGCGATCAAAACTTCACTGGTTTCTGGGGCATCATAGAGGTAAATATCAAAATTATTATTTTTAAATTTATTATTATTACTAAATTTAAATAATTTTTATGAACAAATGTAGATTATTTAGTCAAAATACTAAAATTATGGAGTAATTTGCAGTATTGGTGGTATACCTACTTCCGTGTTGGTAAACCAATCCTAAAAGACGGGACAGTTAGATTTCCAATGTTGGACATGTATATGAAGAACAACTTAGAGAAGAACACTGGCATCGACGTCTTGGGTTCAAGTTTTGTTTACAGGTTACATCAGATGACTCGGAGCCACAAAAATGTAGTTTTTCACCCTTACGTTGATTTACCTCAGTATAGTGATGATTTTGGAGTAAGTATTCTTGATTATTCTATGCGTAGAGTTGTTTTTTACAGTCCGGAATCACAAAGAGGGGTTTGGTATCTGAGATAAAGAGTGCAGTACCAAATACAAGGTATATTTGCAATTGCAATTAACCCGCTACAATAGATGCAAACCTCTGCATCAGATTTTTATCGGCTGAGAATAACCGGTGGGGAGAGGTATGAACTAAATACAAGGTTGAATATTAGTGAAGCGCAGTATGTCAACTGGTACCAGTTTATTACGAAGCCTGTGATTGGGACACAGAACATGCACGTTTATGGGTTTGATTTCCCAGGGTTATCAAACATGTCCCATAATCCAAATATCGTTCCTAGCCAACCACCTCCAGAAGATCCAAGATTTATGACTTATCCCAGGATGGGTGCAAGTTCTTCATCATCCTCGTCAAATATGCCCGAAATTCGTTGGGAGCTGCAAAGTATTACTTCACAAGGTGAGCCAACCACGATCCACATTGTTTTCCAAGGTATGGACCGTGATTATCCTTACTACAATGTCACTGCCAGTGAGGAAGAGTTGCGGATTCAACTCAACGATTTGCATTGGCGGAATCGACAAGTAGAGGCGTTGCACTTGGAACAACTATGAAAATGGCAGACAGACACAATGTTTGTGGATTGACTCCAACTGTAAGTCCAACTGCAAATGATGATGGGCGGCGGTCACATTCTTCCAATTCCACCAGAAGCAACAAATCATTGCACGAAAGTGAAGAAACCAACAGATCATGGCAAGAAAGTGAAGAAACAGTGGTGCGAGAAACACAACACAATACTACTTCACCACAAATTGTGTTTGTATCTCAACCTCAGGCATTTCGGCTTGAACCTAGGCGTATTTCATCATCATTCTCGCCCTACAACCCAAATGTGCCCTACAACCCATATGAATGCTACACACCAACACCACCACAACAACAAACCTCTTATATGCTTGGAGGACCGAGTACACAGAGTGCTTTCCAATCGCCTACTCTCCAATCGCTTAATTTTTTTCAGCCAGGTCTATCATGTCTATCCCCAGGTCTATCAACATTTGGAAATTTACATAGTATGTTGGCTTTGGATGATTTCCCATGTCTATCCCCAGGACTTTCTGAATTATTGGCTCCAGAAAATAACAATGAGGGAGCTAGAAATGAGCGACATTAGAGATATTATTGTAATTTTTAATTCTGCTATATTTGTAGTTTTAGTTTTTAAAGTACGACAGTCTTAATTAAATAAAATTACATATGTTTAAAAGTAAGCGTTTTATATTGGCTTCACTAAATTACGACGGACTACATTACATTAGCTTCACTAATGAGAAGAAGTATTAGGTGGAACAACAACTACAAAGAAGGGGTTGAAAATGTTCAACACCTTAAGGATTTCAAAACATTTTTCAAAAGAAAAAGCCACATTTTTCCATCTTCGCCATTCATCCAAAGATCTTGTTACCATCTCAACATAAGTTTCACCTCTCAGTCGATATCGATTTACTTGTACGGTTAAAGCTACAAACTCACTTACTTCTTTCTTAATTGTACCAAAATGATATCCTATATTGCATATAGAACGACGACTCGGATTACGAGTGACACTGCAGAACCCATCGTGAATAACCGCCCAGAAATTCACCCATGGATAGTTTGCCGAAGCAAGCTGAGTAGATAAAAAAACATAGTTTCTGCAAATAGATTCATCTTCTTCCTTAGAATACAGAAATCGCCGAACTAACCTGGGCCGAGACATGTTCAATCAAGAATTGAGAGTGAAGAGTAGAATGTGTGAATTTAGAGTTGAAATGAGGAGTATTTATAGAATTCAAAAAATGTAGCCGTTGGATCACAAGTTTTTGCAGTCGTTCAGATTGATTCGTTGGCGCCATTGGGTCAGACTCTGGCGTTTCTAAAATGGACGCTGGCGCTTTAAGTAAAAACGCGCGTTGGATGTACAAACGCTGGTGTTTTTTCTTCAGATGCCAGCGTTGGCAGCTAGGTCGCCCGTCCTTACCACAGTCGCGCGCTGGTTGTTCCATCTAGATGTTCAAATCAACAAATATATTGATTTGAACATCCATTTTTCATGTTTGTTCATTCCATAGTGGGAGAAAAATGAACAAACTCTGAGTTTGTTCATTCCATAGGAACTGCTCTAAGTATATAGAGATTTGTAGTGGGGTGGAAATAGTCGACATTATTCGGATTGTATTAAAAAGGAGATAAAAAGTAATGAGGGTTGTATTTAGTTAATTACATACATAAGGGGATTGTTTTTAGTCAAGGTTGTTTTAACCTAAATGAGGGTTGCATTTAGTCACTGCTTGCTTATTTTCTAAGAAAACTTAGCTTGAATCTTAAATTAGGAGTTCATCTAACAGTGGATATTAATTGCTTTTTTACTAAGCTATCTTAGCTTTGATTGAAAGAATCCCTTATTTGGAAGACTATATAAGGAGAAGCTCTAGCATATGGGAAACCTAATCCCGACACTTTGTGTGTCCTAGTTGTAAACTAGAGTCGATTTTCTCTTAACCTAGGTTTCCAGTTCTTCTGAAAACCATTACTAGGTTTAAGGACTTAAAGATTTCGCTTGGGATTCGTGAAGCCAAGTCCAACTATTTTCTTTGTAGTTGCGTATCCTGATCTTAATTTTTCTATCATACTGATTTTAATCTTCTCTAAGAGTTTCTCAAGATTTATCTCCGATAGGTAAGATATAAAAAGTAATCACAACAGTTTCTTCGTCTAAGACTCATGTGATTCCGTAATAACTTCTTTTGTTAATCAGTTAGGTTATTGTGAGGTGACTAATATTCTAGGCTGCTCTTCGGGAGTATAAGACCGGATTATTAGTTGTGTTTCATGTTCACCTTGATCAACAAATAGAATATACTTATCTGTGGGAGATAGATTTGTTTATAAGTCTTCGACTTTGGGTCGTAGCAACTTCTAAGCTATAACGGACGTTAGATAAGGGAATCAAGTGCGCAGGGTCTTGCGAGATTCAAGAGGCATAAGTCTCTCGACTGTACTTTAATTGGTGTGAGACTTGGTTAGGGCTCAACTACATTCTAGTCCGAAGTTAACTTATAGTAGGCTAGAGTCTGTAGCGGCTTAATACAGTGTGGTGTTCAAGTCTGGACTAGTTCCTGAGGTTTTTCTGGATTTGCAGTTTCCTCGTTAACAAAATTTCTGGTATCAGTGTTATTTCTTAATTTTCCGCATTATATTTTCTTTATATAATTGAAATATCACAGGTTGTGCGTTGTTCAATCAAAATTGATAAATCCGACCTTGATTGTTGGATATAACTTGATTGACGCTCGGACATTGGTCTTTGGTACCATCCGAGTTATTCTCATAACAACCAGGTTCACGAATTCATATCTGTTTGATTTACTGATTGTGTTGAGAAAGAGATAAAGCTCTTTGATATCTTTCTTGATTGAGTTTCATTAAGTTGACAATCTCGGAATTATATTGGACTTTAGTCCATACAGATTACCGAACGATATAGTTGGGTGTGGTTAATTGTTGTACCCCCGCGTTTTCAATTGGTATCAGTGTAGGACCATAATATCGCAACATACAAGGCTCGCGGGATTAATGAACGACGGCCGCGAGGGAGTCGCAGGAGCTAAAATAAACAACGCAATGAATAACGACAGGCAAAACATAAAGGAGACGTGAGACCCGGCGAGGGTTAGGAAGTGTCGCGAGAGTGAATGTTTGTGCATTCACGACACTTCGCGAGACACTCCCGAAAATAAAGGGGAACTTAGCTGTCATCCACTATGTATTACCCTATATAAAGGGCTAAATGAGTCTGTAAAGAGGGATCTTTTTTTGGGGGAATTGTTAGGCAAGTCATTAGGAGAGAGAAAGTTTAAGAGTGTTTTAACTTCTAAGTGTAATTCTACTTTCCTGTGTAAATACTTCATGAATTCAATCAATAAATGTTCTTGATCTTACATCTTCCAATGGATTAATTAAGCAAAATCGAGTAAGGGGTGTAGTGGGGAAATCCTGCTACTACATATGCGCTAGAAACAGAGGACTCGCAGAGATTGACGTAGAAATTGGAAGGAATTTGGATTAACAGAGAAAAGATTTGGAGGAGATACTCAAGAATTCATTGGAAAAGAAAATGGCTAGAAGAAGAAATGTACAAGGGCAACCAACGGTTGTAAGAAGAAGTGGGAGACTTGGCTGAGAAAGGAGGAATGAAACAGAGAATCATCAAGGATGAATAGGAGAAATGATGGAGAAGATCAAAATCAGCCACCGAACTCCCAAGAGCAAACGCGGCCGAGGATTATGATAGAGTAAGTGTACATACTGAGATCTGATTCAAGACGAGAGAGAAGAGGAGCAGCAATGGTGAACAATGGACAAGGAGAACAAGGAATGAACGGAGAAAACGAAGAAATCGCAAAGATTAGAAAGATTGAGACAAACAATACACGAAGAGAGACGGCTAGAGGCAGAGGAACGAGCAAACTTGACAAGACAGAATCATGAATTGAGGATGGAAAATATGAGGTTGCAAAATAGAGATCTAGAAGTAGCGTGAGATCAAGTTCAAGATCGAATGGAGAAGAAAGAAGGAGAGTTTTACCAACAGAAAGCACCAATGAAGAAACACAAAATCCGAATATAGAGCATGGCGAGAGAAGAGGAGAAATAGAAGATCGTTATATTCTCACTCAAAATCTTCAAAATGAGCGGAATAGGGAAAATCAAGGAAATATGCAACTCCAAGAACCGAATGACCCAAATTACCAAGGGAGAATAATCTTGCACGGAGAGAAGAATCGAGAAGAAACCGAGAGATCGAGGATGACATTGAGAGACACTACATTGAACAAGCGCGACTAGCTCATGAGAGAAAGGCTAAGAGAAGAAATGGAAAATCAAGAGATGGAGGAGGCAATCCCAAAAATAACCATGATAACCGCGAAAGAAGAAGGGAACAGAATCGTACTAATAGAAATATTAATGAAGAATATGAGAGGGCGCGTGATGAGAGCCGAGAGACAGCCAAGAAGAGAGAACAACCGATATAATGGCGTGCGAATTGAAGAAAGAAACGAAGAAGAGCGTCGCAGGGAAAGGAGAGAAGAAAATAACGAGCAAGAAGGTCAAAACAGTAACGAGCGAAGAAGGAGAGAAGCAGAGCTAAAAAGACCAAGAGAGTCAAATTCGAGGCAAATGAACAAATCTTAAGAGAACTCGGGCCGAAATGAGAGGATTGCCGAACAATAGAAGGGAAGGAGGAAGGAAACAATTGACGAAGCCATCGCAGGCCGCAAAGAACCCCTTCACGCTAGAAGTACATGCATGGGAGGAATACCTCCTAAGTGCAATCTCCCGCATTAACAAACATCTTCGATGGAACAACTCCGGTGTAGACAAAGATATCAAGGCCTATATGAGGTGTATGTTGCAATGGGAGAATCATGATGCTATACTCTGTAAATATTTCGCGTCAAGCCTAATTGGAGAAGCACTAAAATGGTTTGAGGGTCTACCAAGGAACACAATCACATCATTTAATCATTTACAAGCCACATTCCTAGGAGCATACATAAGTAACAACTCTTCACAAACTGTATTGAAGATGTATTCCGAGTTGAAACAAAGGGTTGGCGAGAGCTTAAGGCGATTGACAATAAGATGGAGAACCATGTGTAGCGAAATGGCGGTGATCGGAGTTGAGGAAAGATATCTCATCCTCTCATTTGTGAATGCTCTTTCGCGACTAACTTGTTATACATTCAAATTTTTAGAGTCAAAAATACAATCACGATGGCGAATCATGAGAATTACAGAAGAATATATCGCCTTAGAAGAAAGACATAATGAAATGAATTCTTATCCAAATCGCGAACACAAACTCGAATGCTGCGAACGCAAGCTTGTTACCTCAGTTCATTAATACAGCCGGCGAGCACTTCGCAGGAAGGTCATGAGAGACAACGGAAGATAATAGCTATGGGAAGCCATGACCAGAGGAATTTGAACAAGAAAGGAACTACTATAACCGTAATGAAAGAATAATAAGATTCAGAGGTTAGATAATGTGCAAGAAACTTATGGTGACGAAGGCAATATAACCATGGAGGGCGTAGAAGCCACAGAATAGTATGGGAACCAATTAAGATGCCTCCACCGAATGCTAGTGTGGAAAAGATCCGGGAGGCTATACTTGTGATGGAAGATGTACCAAGACCTTGGAACGCGGATGGAACCACCACCAAAGCACATGTCATGAATTTTGTTCTTACCATCGCTTCCATGGACATCAAACAAACGACTGCAAAACGTAAAGAGAATTATTCTCAGGATGATTGATCAAGGAAGCCGAATCACTTTCTAAAAGGAGAAGAAAAAGGCCGACATTACCACTACCACCGTAAATGGCTACACGTAATGCTGTCAATAAAGGAAAGGAAACATTCGTGATAGAAATCGGAACGAAAGCCAAAATTTGAATTGTAACTCTATCGTCCACTCTTATCGCACAATCGAAGATTTTCATGACAACGTGCTCGGTGAGAGTCTTTATGAGAGATGCCGATGATAAAGAAATAATGAGCCTCGAGCGAGAACGACGCAGATTAGAAAAGTGGCAGTCGAAGACTATTTCTTTCTCTGCAGATGAAGTGCCAAAAGGAAGAGAAACACATGATAGCCCGTTGGTTGTGAAACTAGAGATTAACCCGAAAACCAAATGATGGAGAAGATGACGAGGCGAAGCTTGCCGGGCGATCAACCGAATCTTAATCGACACCTAAGTTCTATGAATATTCTCTTCTACCATACTTACAAGACGATGGGAGGAAAAGATGAGGATTTGATCCCCTCTACATACAAGATATATGGCTTTAATGGCACCGCAAACAAACCAAAGGGAGAGGTTCGCATGAGAATACCTCTACAAGGATTATCAATCGATATTTTATTCTCGTGTGGTTGACGTGGAATCTCCATACAATGCGCCGATTGGGAGGCCATGGCTTCATGAAATCTTGGGAGTCGCGTCAACATATCATCAATGTATTAAATTCCCACATCCAAATGGCATTGGTATTATACAGGGAGATTGGAAGGAGTCGCAACAATGTCATGAAGTAGATGTAGAAAGTCACAAGAAAGGAATGCCAAAAGAAAAGGTTGGAAACAACATTTGAGAGATGAGCAGAAAAGGGGAAATTGATGGTGGATGCCATAGAAGTAAGGATCGAACATACCTCATGAGGTGAGTGCCTAGAGACAAAGCGAATATTATGGTAATAAAGAAGCAAAAGATATGAGGAACAAAAAGCATAAGAAGTGAATAATCAACAAAAACAGAGAAAAAGTAGCAATTGAAGTAATGATGTGCGAGAATCAAAGTACAAGAGTATATGGGAATTCAATTAAGAAAGAAAAAATGAAAATACGGTTGTGCGAATACTTCGCAAACAAGAATCGCAAAATAATGAAACATGAATGATTGAATGATTTAACAAATATGAATGAGTAAAAGAATGGGACGAACCTTTATGGCGTACACCCTAGTTCGCGAATAACATTTCGTAAGAGGCAAATGTAAGACCTAAAGTGCGTCATATAAGGGGGGTATCTCTCGACATGGCTCAGGGGGAGGTTACACCGCTCCTGAAGCCCGAGTCATGGCAATTTGGGGCCCATAAAAGCCTATCCTAAGAGGTACCTTGGATTCCCAACTAAATATGTAGGTTATACCCACGGTTGGGCGACCGAGGGTCTCTTCTCGAGTCGAGTGTATGCTCAAGGCGCCGAGGTACACGGTTGAGCGAGTGCCCGGATGGATGAACCTACCCCGGCCATTCTTGGCAAGTCTTGGCATATGTTGCACTCGCCCGAAGAAAACTCCACTTGGGTGCGGCCTCGTAACCATAAACCATATAGGTATAAGGGATAAGAGGTCATGAAAACAACTCGGTTGTTGTTAAGACCGGATGGGAGGAGCTAGTCTTGTATGGCCGATGTTTCGCCTCCTTGAAGGGGCAACCGGGGAGATGATAAGGGCGACGCTCTCCATTAGGGGGTGTCAAAACAGACGCAAATGTCATGAGGTTATGTTCTCGCAAGAGAATTTAGGCTCGCCATATTTGTGCAATGATCCCTGCAGAGGCAATAATACTAACGCGAGGGTAAGGCGAGATCAATGGGTCTTACATGAAAGTGTACGGACGTCCCGCGATTTCGTCGCTCGACGGCAATGTCATGGGGCTATGTGTTCTGCAAGGATATATAGGCCTGTCATATTGTCGCAACTAAAATATCCCGCAGAGGCAAAAATACTTGGAAAATGATAAGGCAAGATCAATGGGTCCTTACATGCAAGTGTAAAGACGTCCCGCGATTTTGCCGCAATGAAAGGTGGCAGGGAAGACCTCTAATTAGGGAGGTCTCGACTTGGAAGACCACACAAAAATGATAAGGCAAGGTCAATGGGCCATTGCATGAAAGTGTAAAGGCGGGGCTTGCGATCTTGTCGCAACGATATATTTCAATAACAATAAAATAATTATTCAACAACATACATGATGACAACCAAAATCTTCCATCCAAGATAAATAACGAGAGGCAAGTATGGGAATGGAAAAGATGAAATATTGTTATTCATCTTCTCGATGAAAGAGTTATACATCAATAATGTTAGCCAATTATATTACAAGGAAGAACTACCAAAAAAGGGGAAGTAAAGATTGAATTCAGGAGGGGAAAATCCAAGAAATACACTATAATAAGGGTACAGAAATGTACGTATATTACAAGCGTAAAAGAAAACAAAAGAGTTATCTCTTTGGTGATTCTTCTTCTTCATCTCGATTCTTCACTGATTATTCTCATCGCTGCAATTTTCTTCTTCGCAAAATTCGCTTATCGAAACGTCCCGAGACAGCAGATTCTCAGAACCTTTTCAAGGAGACAGGGATATGAATGCGAGGGATATTGTGGTCCTTACAAACATACTCCATGCCTCCATTGCGAAACGAATGAAGATCATTACTAAAATTCTCCACTGTTGTTAGAAATTGTTTCTTCAACCTGAATATCTATTCTCGCGAAGGAGAGATTCTTTTGCAGCCGTTTCTTTTTCGGTCTCGAGTTCTTCAATTCTCACTGAAAATTCCCGTGAGTTGTTCTTTTTCGATTCAAGCTTCTAATTCTAATCAAGCCTCTTCTCATTCTCGCAAATAAGAAATAACAAGTTAACAATTTACAAGCAATACTACGTAAATAAGAAGCAATAAGGTATAATAAGCAACCTTCTCTGTCGAGATATCATATCTTTAACCAAGGAAGTATGCTCGGCGTGAAGACTAACATCAACACCTAGGTTATTTCTAGCATTTTCTAAAACTTTCGCAGCCCGTGCGAATCTGCAAATCACCGTTTATAACAAGGAGAGAACGAATTTGATCTTCTCGCTCACTAAGCAAGGAATTCTCGCGAAGCAATTCATCTCGCTCAATTTGTAATTCAAGGAGAGATTTTGAAATGTTGCTAATGCCCTGTGCACCATTATTAGCAATGCGATCTTTATCATCTATATGGTCACTAATTTTCTTCCTCAAAATTTTGGTTTCTTTATGGGACTCGAGAAACATTCGTTTAAATTGGTTGGCAAAGACTTAAAACCAGATCTATGCTCAATTTCTAAAAGACGATATTTGGTCCAAGTTCATTTAATGAAAGAGAGTTAATTTTGTTCGATGAACTACTTAAAGAGTTGTTGAGGTGAGCGAGAAGAAGATTATTATCCATAGGATCGGAAATGTATGGAGAAGAATAGCCTCATCGGAGAGATTATATACATCTCAAGAAAGTAATAAGTTAGGTAGCAATATGCGACCGATAAAATAAAAATAGTAAAAGGAGGTAAAATTTTATACCATAAAGTCTGCTGATTGGCGTTTTGAAGAGTGGACACCTTATCCTTTTGGGAGTCAAGTTCTGTTTAACTTTTGATTTTCTCGTCTTTATCGCGAGATGACGCAGCTTCGATCTCTAATTCTTGAATCTTCTTGCTCAATTGCAAATTCTTCTTTTCAAGATTGTTGCGTCTTCTTTCGAGATCTGAGGCAACTACAAACGAAGTTCTTCCAACCTATAAAAGAAGATAGGAAAATCATTAAAACATATATATACTTAAACAATTTAAAGTTAGCAGGGAAGTATGACTGCACACATACCAGAGACCCAAGTGCATTCAAAAGGTCGGAGACACAACTCTAGAGACCCCATTGAATGAATTATTGCCTTCCAAGAAAAAGATTACACACGTTCGCGAGAGCCCCGCAAAGAGAAGCTAGGGGAGCATCTCCCATTCCTTGGAAACAAATCGAGAAGATGCTAGATAACCGATCCATAGAAGAATCGGGTCTGGCGGAATCTTCTTGGCGAGAGAAGGATTCGAATCATGGTTATCCTCGTCGAAGAATCGAACTTGAGTTAAGGCGAGAAGAAGACTGAGCCTTTCGTTTCTTAGATAATGGAGCGGAAGATTTATCTTTATGAGCGGACTGCTTTACCCTTACTTTTAATCTTCGCAGCGATAGTTTCTTCAACTCCAACCTTCGCATACGCGTAAAGATAAGAAACAGAGGCAACAATATTGTTTTAAATAAGAAGAAAGGAAGTGTTTCTTACTTCACTGTAAGCGATCGAAGCAATGTCGAGTATCCTCCGACGGATCCTTTTTGTAGCTTCTTCTCAACCCGGTTATCCGAAAGATTTCACAAACTCAAGAATTATAGAAAGAAAGTTGCGAAAGCAAAATTTGAAGTCTAAACATACTTCTTTCTTCTTCTCAGTGCCATTTGAATTCCCAAGGATGATATCCTGCGAGATTCGCAGAAGAATATGCGAGCCCGCGATGTAAGGGCCGTTTAAGATCAAGGGTACGACCCACCATTTCTCATCTTTGGAATGACGAGGAGAAGTATTATTGCCTGGGTGCCAATCAATGTCTTGCATGAGTAATTTATCTTCGTGGACATTATCCTTTTTCTTCGTAGCGAACGCCCAAATGAGATTTCGCATTCACCATAGTTATCACCGAGTAATTTTCAAAAAAATTTCCACAAAAGTGTATTTCTCAACAAATATTTCCAAGTCTGCAATTTGGGATTTCTCGCAGAGTTAGGGTATAAAGATCCTTTGCTCACTCCGCGCAGTTCGCGAACTCAAGCATCGAGCGAATACAATCGCCACTTAATTGATAAACAAATTGAGAGAATTTTTCATGGGCCAAGATTTCATAAAATAGAGGCATCTCAGGATTTTACAAGGGAATGGGAAGTCCCGCGAGAAGCTGACCCAGCGAGACAATAATTTTTTGATCATCACAGTGATGATCATAAAACAATTTTGCAGAAAGAATAGATGAAGGTTCTTGATTGGGAATGGTTGATAGAGTAAAACCCGTCTCCATCAATTTCTGTTTAACTTCTTCAAAAGAAGACTTGTATGCTCGACTCATAGAGGCCATTATCAGTATGGGAATGGATGGGAGGTTGGAGATTAGGATCGCCAAGTTAAAAAGATGAAGAGAAGATTTGCAGAGCGGAAAGCAAATTGCGGAAGGAGAAAATCAAAGAGAAGTTGCAGAGAGAAACTAAAGAATGAAAAGGAGAAGAAAAGAAAACTATATATAGGAAAAAGATCCTCGAGAAAAACGAGGTCATTTAATGCGAGAAGAGACATGAACGGTCAAGAATAAGCTATTGAAAGAGACGTGTCAAGAAAAGACATTAATAATCAAAATCAAAGTGTAAAAGTACAAACCGAATCAAACAATAAGAATGTTAAAAACAATCATGAAGAAATCAAAAGAATCACTCTCATGATGCTCTTCCTTCATAGGAGAAATATGAGGAAAGACAAGAATCGATACTAAATGTACATCTCAAAGAAGCTTCGGAACTTCACAAAAGAATAGAGGCAAGTACGTACTTTTCAAGAACAAGATTCTTCGCGCTTGTTCCTTCATCAGCGAAGACCAAAGATTATTACAACATCAGATTTTTCCTTAAAGATCGCTCTTCAAGCAATATTCAAGGAAAAAGAGGCAAGATGTAGGACCATAATATCGCAACATACAAGGCTCGCGGGATTAATGAACGACGGCGTCGCGAGGGAGTCGCAGGAGCTAAAATAAACAACGCAATGAATAACGACAGCAAAACATAAAGGAGACGTGAGACCTGGCGAGGGTTAGGAAGTGTCGCGAGAGTGAATGTTTGTGCATTCTGCGACACTTCACAGACACTCCCAAAATAAAGGGGAACTTAGTCAGTCATCCACTATGTATTACCCTATATAAAGGGCTAAATGAGTCTGTAAAGAGGGATCTTTTTTTGGGGGAATTGTTAGGCAAGTCATTAGGAGAGAGAAAGTTTAAGAGTGTTTTAACTTCTAAGTGTAATTCTACTTTCCTGTGTAAACACTTCATGAATTCAATCAATAAATGTTCTTGATCTTACATCTTCCAATGGATTAATTAAGCAAAATCGAGTAAGGGGTGTAGTGTGGGAAATCCTGCTACTACAATCAGAGCAGGAAAACACGCTAAAAGCTCATAAGTCTGTGTTTGTAGCAATCTGACTATATGGACATAAGTGTTATCTCCATAAATGTACCACCAGATCTAGGGGATTCAGAATTCTCTTCCATGACTGATTTAATTAAATCTGTAGAAGAAATTCTTTCTATACCTCCTCCAGGTTTAAAATCCCTTGAAGTCTTTTCAGGGCTTTAGATGCAACTTGAAAGTCTATCTCTTGATGTTGAGTTATATCTCCAGAAAGAACAAGATTCTCTTGATAGACTAAATCAAGTTATGATGAATAATATTCATGTTGAGGTTGATATTGATCCGCTAATTAGTAAGTGCAATGCTCTTTTTCTTTGTAACCCGAAAGGTTGTAACAAACTGGATGTATTACAAAAGGAGTCTAAACCTTATCTGTCAGATGGGTCCCTCTTAAAACATGACTCAATTCATTGGTCAAACCCTGATACACTCTGTCAAGGTAACTAGATTGTCTTTTTTAGTGAAAATGTTAGGATGTCTCTTTACACTAAGATAATTGCCCTACGTAGTGCTAAACATTATCTGCTGACACTGTTTTTAATTAGTTGTAAAACAAGACATCAGAGACACAAATCTGTGTGTGTTCTTTTAAAGTCTTTTGTAAAACTTTTAAAAACAGACTCTTGGTTGTTTCTCAATTTAGTTGAGTGCGAAAATAGTTGGAAAGAAGTTATTTCTTGGAGTCATGCTGTGCAAATGTTGTTCTAAATATTTTTTTGTGTTGAGCCTTGCTCCATAAAAATTATCTATTTTTTATCCTTCATAAGCATATATTGATAGAACTTCATATTGGGGTAGTCAATATTTTTTTTGTGCTCTAAATATCATTTGGATTAATTTATTGAGCTAAAAATCTTTAACAGGATAAAAATAGCCAAAACAATTAAGGCCTCAGCTGCACATGTGCGGTTCACGTACGCTGAACAACATGTACAAATCTGGTTCCGGAACTTATATAGCCCGTTCGTGTATCATTCCATCTTCACACGTAAAAAGAGAGAAACTCTTTTTTTTTTACATCTTTTCTTCTCAACTGTTCGAGAACCAAAAGAGAAAACCTAAGGTCCGACTACCTTCATCTCCTTTTCACCCGTTTCTTAACCATTTTGATTTTTGGTTGTAACATTGAAATCAGGAAAAAATATTGTGCTACGTGTTAAGAACGGTTTTCAATTTGGTCATCGTTTTCTATTCCCGAACTTCACCATCACCAACAGTTCAATTTGGACCCAAGTAAGTTTCCAATGATAAGCACGTAAATGCTACATTTTATACTCATATTTATATTAGCAAGGATTCGATATTTTAGTTAACTACACTATTTTAGTGCTTTTATAGAAAGTACAAGTAAAATTTGCTCTCCGGAGAATAAATGGCTAAACGCCAAGCTAAGTGGCGTTAGTGGCCAAATCACTGAAGTGACTCATGGCAAGTGACTCATGGCAAAGGAGAGAGCTGCAGCACGTGAGCCTTTAAGAGATAGTGGGATACATGTCTAATTCCCAATCTCTGATTTCTCTTTATCAAACAGAGAACGATGTTTCATTCTTCTCTTCACATTTTACAGAGAACCAAATATTGATTTGAGCTGAAGGTACTGTTGGGTGAAGGCATTGATCGTTCTTGTATGGAATGGATATCCAGGAAGGAAGTGCATAATGGGTTATGTAGGAAATGATCTTGGTTAGGAGGTGGTTGTATTACAGACCCTCAGTCCCAAGACCTGAATTGCTGTCGTTCGAACAAGGGAAGGAAGCGATCACTGTTGCTGCACTCTTACAAGGGATTTTCATGCCGGCAGAAGTGGATGCTTGCTGAGATGAAGGGGTTAACGTGGTCAAAGTGTCATGCAGACGAAAATGGAGATGGAACCAGGCTGATAGATGGGAGTTGCTGTTGTTCGTAAAGGAGATGAATCGTATGTTGGCTGAACTGAATTGTGAAGACAACTGATGGTTCATCTACAGCTTGGTAATACGGCTGGGAATGGAGAATGTCGATAGTTATTGCTGGTGTTGGCTCGAGTGGAATATTCATGGGAGAATCATAAATGGTGTTGGCTGCTGACGGCAGTAGATGGGTTTTGACCCATCGTGGGCTTGATTGAATGTGAACTAAATCTAATCAAATTGGAATTTGTGAAGAAATGTTGTTGTTGGCTGAATCGATGGAGCAAGGGAGAAATTATCTTGTTAAGCCAGGACGAATGGGAGGAGTTATTGCAGACGGGAGTGATCCGAAACGAGTACTGGTTGATCGCAACTGGCCATGTGCGTGGTGAGCTGGGAGGAACCATGTACTCAATGGATCGGCAATTGAAGGCACAGCTGCTGTTGCTGTCGGTGTATTGAGAAGAATACAAACACGAGATTGACCAACGTAGGAGAAGTGCTGGCGATTTGAACAGAAAAAGAGCTCGAGAAGGAGAATAAAGGCAGGAATGGAGACGAGTTCAATCTTCGAATCTGTTTGTCTATGCTACGAAGTACTGGTGCTTCCTTGGTGATCTTACAGCAACGAGACAATGGAGAGTTGTGGGGTTCAGGCTGAGCTGTTGCTGCTGGACGGAAAACAGAAATGGATTTAGGTGCTGATAGTGCTATGGACCCGTTTGCCGGAGTTAGTTATTATTATTGGATTGGGCCTTTTTGATCTGTTTCTTGTTTAGTTCCAGTCGAACCCTTGGCAGCACATATATATATATATATATATATATATCAATAGAAAAGAAAAGGGAGGCCGGACTGAGATTCTTTGGAGGAGGCGACAGAGCCGCAACTTGGAGAAGGAAGAAGTGTACCCCGTGAAGGTCATTGAAGCATAGATAGGGAAGAAGACGACGCTATCGGTTTAATCTCTTCTCTTTTGATTATTATTTTCATGGGTTTTAAGAAACCTATAATCATGTATTGCTAGATTTCATAACTAGGGTTTTTATGGTTGAAACCACTTAGAGCATTAGACCACTTTCGATTTAAATATATACGATTTTGAGGCTATTATGATTTGAATAAATTAACTCTTGATATTGTTTATTGATTTAATTGAAATATGAGTTGTTGCTTCACCGGTTTCATATAACCTTTGTGCCTAATCGTTAGGATAACAAATATATTTGTATACTTATTTCATATTCCATGTTTGGGTTAAATCTTTTGATGGGGTATCCTTAGAATAGCAGGGTAGTATTTGTGAACCTATATTTAGTTTCGTATAATTTTCTCACTAACGCAATTTGATGGTGCATACTTGGGTTCAGTCTTTTGATGTGCCATGCTTAGGGTGTCGCAGTGATATTTGCGACTCTACACATATAATAGGTGATGTCAATAGAACGAAAAGTAAATAAATATGCAAGAGTTGTGTTTCATTTCAGTAATTGAATAGAAATAGTGGTGGATACCATAAAACTCTGGTTAGCATCCTTCTCTGTGATTCTTTATTAGTTTACTTATTTCATTTCAATTCTAAAGTTCCATAAATATTCTTTCTATTCCTGATTAGATATATTGATTATCAGTATTTCCACCGCTCCCCGTGGGTTCGACCCGTACTTGCCTCTCGTCTCATCAAGTTAAACACCGTGCGATTGCGGTTATTTATATATAGGGTTTTCCTAAATCCTATCACCGAACATCTATTGTTGTTTATTTGTCTTTCTCTCTATTAGCATGTCTAGGAGAAGGTATAATAGTGGTGCAAGTTTAAGGAAAAGAATCGTTGATAGTGATGATGAATATTATTATTATGATGATGATGATGATGGTGTAGACGTTCACCAACCATATTTTGATGCTAGTCGTCAAATTAGTTTCATCAACATAGGTGCCAGAGAAAAATACATTAGGTTCTATAGTGGACATTTTTAATAGAGATGTCATATGATCGTTCTGTTCAGGAACCAGAATTTCATATATTCATGAGACAGTTTGAATGGGGCTATGTTCATGATGGTATGGGTGTTTCACATCCTGAATGACATGTGAATTTTAGGCAAATTTACATGCATCCAACAAGACAAATTGTTGTTTTAAGACTATGGTCAAAGGAACTGCATTTGAGGTCAACCGTAGTGTTATTGCAGAGTTGTTAAACTTGCCTCTCCAACACTCATTTGTTGTTCCTTAACTAAGGTCAAATACCAACTAAGCGTCGCTTGTCCGAAATGCTATTATGAAGGAATGTCTCGGACAGAAAGCAAACTACATGTGGATAATGTACGCCTCCATTTGAATATTTTCAGTAAGCTTGCACTGGCTAACTTAATACAGTAAAAACTCCATATATTGATACTCCATATATTAATAAACTCTATATATTAATAAAAAATCATGGTCCCAACTTGGGCCAGTTATAAATAGTAATAAACTCCACATTTTAATATTAATAAATTTTTCTAGTCCCACGTTAATGAATTTACCTCCATATATTAATAAAATCAACATAATAGGAAAATTATAGATCTTGTTACATCAAAATTTAAGATGAAGGAAAATATTTATCTATAGTTGGTTGAGAAAATGATGTAATTTTTTGGATTGTTATGGCATATTTTGATTTGCGTATGCGTAAGACCTCGTTGCTATGTGCACCATCTTGTTGAAGCCAAAACATTTCCAACTTGTCGAGCATGTTTAAAGCTTCTTGGCATGAAACTTTTGGTATCTCCGTACTATTATCATCGGGATTATCTCCCTCCGCTTTTTGTCTAATTCCATCGATTATTTCTTCTTCGGTTGAAGCATATACGACTTGTTGCTCATTTGGATGATTAAGGAAGACGTCCATATCCATTCGATTAGTGTAGTGCAACTGTTCAATTTGATTACTCATAAGTATCTTTTAACCATTTCGCAAGATCTTTTTGCGTCCAATTTGGATGTGATTTTTTCTTTTCACACAATTCTATACGAATTTTATCACTCATATGAGTTATTTTCCTAACATTGGATGACATTTTGATTTGGTTAAGAAGAAGAGAATATTAAAAATAATGAATTATCTTCTAATATATCTAGTACTATTTATAGTGTGGATAAAACTTTAAAAATTCTTAATTGGATATATTATTCAACATATTAAAGGATTTTCACTATATAATAAAGGATATATTATTCAATAGGATATATTTTCAATATATTATCCTTCACATAAATGATACATTATTCAATATATGTATATTTGACATAGCAAAAAAAAAATCATCTTTTTTTTGGTGTACTTCCTTATATTGATAAACTCCATATATTAATAATTTTGTAAAGTCCCAAGGTTATTAATATATGGAGTTTTTACTGTACAAAGTATTCTCGACAAAAATCTTTGGAGCAGGACTCTGGATGAGTTGGTTTACCATCTGGTCTCCGGAGAAGAGGTTGATTTATGTGGATTGATTGTTTCTCAAATGATACATATGGTTTCACAGAAGAAAAACCTTGGTTTTCCATGTCTTATCAGTCGAATCTCCAGTCATTTTAAGATTGCTCCTTTTGGGACATGTCTTGGTATTCCTTCTCCCTTAATTCAGGCTGACATCAACAAAATGAAGAAACATGCCAACCATGAAGTTGCTATTCTTCAAGAAAGAATTGATTTCATGCAGGGAGCAAATTGAACTATGCATTTGGTGTTCATCCAGATCTAGCAGAACCAATTTGCAAGATTGTTGAGAATTTTTATAGCAATTGGGTTTAGTTATTTTCTTCGATATGTTTTCATGTGCTATGTCTGTCGTTGAACTTCTTAAAACTATTATCTTTTTAATGGTTATAATAACTCTTATGGTATTTTAGGTTTGAATGATTTTATTCTTCATTTAAATTGCTAATTGTGTTAAATCTATATGAGATCAACTAAAACAATTATAGGAACATTTTCGTATTTTTCTAAAAATTGTGCCCTTGTCTAGGAAACTTCTTATGAGAATGTATTCTTGTTTTCAAGAAGGATAACTAGGTTTGGTACAGCATATATTGTGATTACACTAGCTATTTCCAACGATTTTCATCTTGCATGTTTTTAGATTTATTGGGCCGACCGAGCGAAGCGAGGGAGGTCCTTTATATGGCCAATTTTTTGTAAAATCTAAGTGATCAATTACCACAAAAAGATTGGAAATGGTTAGGGCCGAAAAACCAAAAATGTCCCTCTCTTTTAGTCCAATTACTATACCTCCTTGTGTATCCTATCTTTTCAGGGGTATAATTGGAAAACAAACTTTAATATAACATATCTAAAAATCCGTGCCTTGGAATTTTACAAATTTTATCTCGTTAGAAAGGTTATAAAAAACTCTACGCAACAAGTACAAACAACAATATCAAATTTAGAGTTTTTACGAAAAAATCGTAGATATATATCATTTTAGGCACAATTTTAGAAAATTAAATGTATATCCATTATGCAAACCATCACAAAGGATACATAATACTTTATGTAGCAAAATATTGGTTTATGCATCAACTAATTTTCCATTGCAACTAATAAAACGATGTACTCCATTCGCTTCAAGAAAAATGATACTATCATTTTAGGCACAATTCTCGAAATTGAATGCATATCCATTATGCAAACCACCACAAAGGATGCATAACACATCATGCAACCATATTTTGGTTTATGGATCGATTATTTTTCCGTTTTAGAAAAAATAATACTTTCACGTCCCGTTTCGGAAAAATGATACTATCACATCCCGTTTCGGGAAAAGTGATACTTTCGTTCTGTTTCGGGAAAAGTGATACTTTTTTCCATTTCGGAAAAAATGATACTTTCGCTTCATTTCAGAAAAAGTATCACTTTTTCTGAAATGGGGCGAAAGTATCACTTTTTTCAAAACGGGGGAAAGTATCACTTTTTCCAAACGGGTGAAAGAAGCACTTTTTCCAAACAGGAGAAAGTATCACTTTTTCTCAAACGGCGAAAATGTCACTTTTTCTCAAACGAGGTGAAAGTATTACTTTTTATAAAACGGACGAAAGACGACAAACTATCTTCATATTCTTCTTCGGTCGGTCCTCCCACCGTGGAAGATGAACTAAGTTTTGGAAGATGATTTAAATCTTGAGGAGGATCCATGGACACTCTTAGATGGTAAGGCCGGACAAGATTTGCGCCATTTTCTCCAAGAAACCCAGACGATAATGAATTTAAGTCTAATATTTTGATAATATATTCTTCTTATAAGACTCTACATTCCTAAAAAAAAATGAGCACAATTCGAGATGTATAAAACCACCATCTACCCCTTTGAATATCAGCCGTTCAAAATTAGCGGTTGAAATTAAGATCGGTAGATGGTCAGGTTTGCTATCTCTAATTGCATTCATTTTTGGTAGGAATATAAAGTCTTATAATAGGAACATATCATTAAAATATTAGACTTAAATTCATTGTCGTTTGAGTTTGCCGGAGAAAATGGCGTAAATCTTGTCCGACCTTGTCCATCTAAGAGTGTCCATGGATCCTCCTCATCTATCTTATTGGTTTTATATATTTCAAATATTTTATGAGATTTATGTGCCCTTTACGTTTTGTCAAATTGAGCTATTATCTCATAAATGCTCAAAAGTTAAGTCTATTATGTCTTTATGCATATATTGATAAAAGATAGAATGAACTTGTTGAGACATTCCACAGTATTGATCTTTCCCCGATACACTTTATGTGAAAGTACTGTACTTACTCCGTAAGTTTTGTTATGTTGAGTAATTCCGGTTAAATTAATCAAAAAGATTTTCTTATGATTAGTTTACTCGATGTTTTCTGGATACAAATCCATTTGATTTGTTAATGTGCAAAGAAATCCTTTCTTTCTCGTAAAAGTAAGGTCGATCGCTCATGTTGTTCTCTTGGGAATGACATCAAATGTGGGAGAGTTCTTAAATGAACTTGTGCTTAATTGATATATCTTTGTGGGGAGAGCGGTTGTGGAATTTGTAGGTTCTAACTTGTAGCTTAATAAACTCCTTGATGATACACTAAGTTTCGACTATGTGAAATCATCTAAAGAAAAGTTGATATGCTTCTTTAGTCATGAATTATCTTTTGAGAATTCATAACGGTTACATAGTTTTCGCGCCTTTGCCAATTTATATTGACAAAAAGGGGGAGAATTATTTAGTAGTTCACACTACATACATATGGTTTACGTTTCATTATGTAAGGGGAGTGGATTATATTCTGTAGGTTCTACCTATTGTGCAAAAGATGAAAGTATTGACTAAGGGGGAGTGATACATATCAACATAGTATTATTTCAAAGTTGTGATACAATTGGACTTTGATTAACATAATGATACTATGACACTGAATAACAATTATTGAGAACATTTGTTTTCGTATTGTTATTGCTACGGATCTTCAACAACAATGATGCTGAGTTGACCACATTAAAAATCGATGGAGAACTTGAAGTAATGAAGAATTCAAGGAAGTTGAGGAGCCAAGGAAACCAAGCATCATGGATCAGAAGCTACAAAGTTTATTTATTTTGTAATCCATATGTATTGATAATTTTGTCACTAAAATTGGCAAAGGGGGAAATTGTTAGAGAATTGCTCGGTCGAACTCGCAAGCGTTGCTATCTCAAGCTTGTTTGTCAAGTTTAGTTGATCAAAACTATATACTTGATTTCTAGTCTACTTATAGCTATGTCTCGGATTAGGATAGAAGTGTGTAGTTGAGCATCACGACGTTCACCAATGGAAGAAGAAGATATACTGAAGATCTTGGAAGAACTTCGACGATAAAAGGTATGTGGATACTAAAACTTATCTATCACTCAGAAGTCTATTCAATTCTATATTCTAATAAGACTAAGTCATATATAACTATATATACTTTGTGTTATACACATTTGAAATTTCGAGCCGAGTTTATCTCGTTTATATAATTCTCGAAATACGAGTTTAAAGCTTAGAATGCTTCATCATCTACTTGTCAACTTTAGTTATGAACAATTTATTTGTTGGAAACTAAATATTAAGTCAAGATGATCATGTGAAAATTACCTTGAACATCTTACATGATTTGTGCGAGACAATCATTCGGGATATTTCGTATTGAACAATTAATCATTTAAAAATTACTTGAAGCTAGAGGTATGTGTAAGAATACCATTGTCATCTTCTAAGGATGTTTCAAATTAATTAATGAGAGTTTTAGAAGTACTACCAATGTCTGGATATAACACAATATGCGTACCCGGTATGCAAATTGTGAAGTTCTAGTTCAGGTCCGAAATTGTTGTTTGCGAATTGTGGTTGCGAACGAGTTTATCTATAATGGGTCCGGAACTGTGGTTTGCGAACACTGTTTTCTGACGGCAAGACTAGGCAAGGTCCGGAACGGTAGTTCGCGTACTCAGTTTGCAAACTCAGTGTTTAGGTTCTAAAGTCGCTAAGTATGACAACTTGTTCACATACTCTGTATGCTAACTATTGTCGATACTCATGAACTCAGGTTCGTTTGCGAATTGAAATTCCTGGATTCTTAATGCGTTAAGGTATGCGAACTCGGTTTGCAAACTGTTGCATTATGTTCATGTATTGGTTCTTGTATAAGTACTTTGTACACTTACAAACCAAGCCGAATATGTTTCAAATGCTTCATGAATATTTCTATGAGATAGTGAACATTTGAACAACTCTCTTAAAACAAATTTAGATACATTTGATTATCTATCATGATTGGTTAATTATCGGATTGAGTCTAGAAGTGTTAGATGAATATGGCTAAGCTAAAAGTGTTCATATGGCTAACTTCAGATAACTGTTACTGAGCCGACTTATTATACACGTTTAGGTACGGTCATCCGTATATGAATATAAGTATATTTAATTTGTGTGTATCAAGCTAAACCATCTAACGGTGGAGATTGATTGCTTATTTTCTAAGCAAACTTAGCTTGAATTTTAAATAAGGAGTTCATCTAACGGTGGATATTAATTGCTTTGTTACTAAGCTATCTTAGCTTTGATTGAAAGGAACCATGATTTGAAAGACTATATAAGGAGAATCTCTAGTATCTTGGAAACCTAATCCCGACACTTTGTGTGTCCTAGTTGCAAACTAGAGTCGATTCTCTCTTAACCTAGGTTTCCAGTTCTTTTGAAAACCATTACTAGGTTTAACGACTTAAAGACTTCGCTTGGGATTCCTGAAGCCAGGTCCATTTATTTTCATTGTAGTTGCGTATCCTGATCTTACTTTTTCTATCGTATTGAGTTTAATCTTCTCTAAGATTTTTTCGATATTTATCTCTGATAGGTAAGATATAAAAGTAATCACAACAGTTTCTTCGTCTCAGACCCTTGTGATTCCACAATAACTTCTTATGTTAATCAGTTAGGTTACTGTGAGGTGACTAATATTCTAGGCTGCTCTTCGGGAGTATGAGACCGGATAACTAGTTGTGTTTCATGTTCACCTTGATCTTTATCTTAAGACGGAAACAACAAATAGAATAGACTTATCTGTGGGAGACAAATTTGTTTATAAGTATTCGACTTTGGGTCGTAGTAACTTCTAGGCTGTAAAGGACGTCAACTAAGGGAGTCAAGTGCGCAGGGTCTTGCGAGATTCAAGAGGTGTAACGAACGTGACTGTACCTAAATCGGTGTGAGACTTGGTTAGGGTTCAACTACATTCCAGTCCGAAGTAAACTTGTAGTAGGCTAGAGTCTGTAGCGGCTTAATACATTGTGGTGTTCAAGTATGGACTAGGTCTCGGGGTTTTTCTGCATTTGCGGTTTCCTCGTTAACAAAATTTCTGGTGTCTGTGTTATTTCTTAATTTTCTGCATTATATTTTCTTTATATAATTGAAATATCACCGGTTGTGCGTTGTTCAATCACAATTGATAAATCCGGCCTTGATTGTTGGATATAACTTGATTGACGCTTCGGACATTGGTCTTTGGTACCATCCGAGTTTTTCTCATAACAATCAGGTTCACGGATTCATATCTGTTTGATTTACTGATTGTGTTGAGAAAGAGATAAAGCTCTTTGATATCTTTCTTGATTGAGTTTCATTAAGTTGACAATCTCGGAATTTTATTGGAGTTTAGTCCATACAGATTACCGAACGATATAGTTGGGTGTGGTTAATTGTTGTACCCCCCGCGTTTTCACATCCTGGTCGTGCCTATTACTGTAATAAAAACAAGTAAGACTACCTGCTTTTGGAATATCGTCATTTGGCACATGTGAAGCAACTTCATGAAGAGGATGCAAGATCTTACATCTGAAGGTTCCACACACAAGTAAGTCTTGTTGAACAACTATCTTATCAACCAGCTATTCTTCATCCCATCAATACCTAGGGACTTGATCCGTCTATCAATCCAACTGTGACTAGGCGATGTGAATGGAAGGTTGGTCCCTTTCAATATTTTATCAAATGTTTTCAAACTATTTTAAAGAAAGATATCGATAAACTCAAATTTTTTGCAAAACAATTACCCACTTGTTCAAAACCAAAAAATAAAACCACAAAAGAACATCTCTTGTCTTTAAAAACACCTAAGAAGAAAATGATCTAAATAGAGAATAAAGGCATTCAAGAGAAATCATCTAGTAGAATCTCATCCTTCTTAGAAAACACATCCTTTATCTCTTGAATAACACCTTCCTTCAACTCCAGTTCATGGGTCAGCTTCTCATTCTCTGCTTCGCTTTGCCTGATGACACCACTAGAAGGAACCAAACCTATTGCAATTTTCAAATCTATGGCAGTAGAAATTCCTTGATGAAACTAGGAGACATGGAACTCGAAGCCTCCACACATGTTTAGGTGGTATTCCCGGCTTGTGATCAATTCTTCGTAAATAACAACTCTTGTCATACCACACGTCTCAGCTACCAAAGATAAAGCCTCCTATACACGTTCGACCAAAGTGACATACCGAGTACATAACCTGAAGGGGAACAACAAATGGAGGGTCAAAACCGGGTTTTTTCAGATGAATACTCAACAATCGTCATTGTTTTCTCAACTTCAAGATTGTTGTGACCAAGGTTACTTGCATCAACTACCATTGAGGGGACGGTGTCTTCATTCTCATAAAAAAAAGGTGTGAGAGCATCTCAGTCTCATCGACTACAACTACTTCTATGTCATCCTTCACCCATTATTAACTTTGCTACATCGTCTCAATAAAATTGGAAGGCTCAGATTGCAAAATCAAAGTACCAATCATGGAATTCAGAGAATAAGCATTACAATAGAATAAGACACTCATAAGCACATTGCATGAAGAAGAAGGCAAATCAAAATACGAAAGAACACATTCTCAATAATCCTGGTGTATTTCTACATTTCCCTCTATGATAATACGAACATGGAGCAACTGTTAAGTAATCTGGACGTGAGCTATATGTCAAAAGTTTCTTATGGATGTCTAGTATAGCATGTCAAAATTTCATATCAATTGGGTGGGCGAGTCAAAAGTTACAGCCCAAAAGGAGAGCGTGATTACAGCTGAAAAATCACAGAAATCCTTCTGAATTCTTCCTGAGATCTTACTGTTTGGTCATTCTAACCTCCTAAACGAATCCAAAACCAGGATCCTTCCGCGTAGGCAGATAGGAAATTCTTTTCCCTTCAGAATGATGTGGTGGATCACCAGAATATGAGTTCGTATGGGAATTCTACAGTAATTCTATTAAAAGGTTTTATGTTTGAAATTTTTGATGACGAAGTATTATGATATTTTTCATAAATTTGGATTCCTTATCATGAGAGTTTTCATCCACTCGTTCAATCGGAAACATAAGAATTATCATAAAGAAATATGATTAAAGAATTATTATTCAAAGAAGTTTCGGCTCCAGCTGTGTGAAGCGACTGCTAAAATATCAAAGAAGCATCTACAAATTGCGGAAAATAAGGATGTTCATCTTCTAAGGAAATTATGATAACGAAATATCTAGTTATCGGGACTAGCGCCATCTTCATCGGAGTTTGCTACAGGAGCCGCTTCGATATCCTCCTGAGAATTTTCCTCGGAAATGGGTTCATTTACATCAGTATCCGGAATCACAACGCCGTCATGAATAGAATATTCCTGTCTATCCCGAAGCTCCTCATGCTCATCTCGTCGTCGCTTCTGACGAGCACCGAATCTTTCAGCTCTGGCGTTCGTGTGTTGAGATGCTTCATCATGTCTCCACTTTTCTTCCATACTCACTGAATCCAAGAAAGCATGAACGCGTTATCGAACGTTGCTTAGATGCGCAAGGGGCATATCATGTATGGATTATCCAGCTTCACGAAATGGACGATCTATTTTAGACAATACTTCTTTAAATACAATCATCATGGGTTCATCGTCTTCGAACTTCTTTTCTGAAGAGTTAGAAGTATGATCATTGCTAGGGTTTCCCATCATGCGCTGCAGAAAGCATGGAGTTACAGTTACATCAGCAATTAGCACGGCGGATAAAAAAAATATCAATCAATCACTGTGGATATCCGATCCATTGCAGGAACTCGAGCTAGGATTTACACCCATTAAAAAAATGATAAAGGAAGACGAGATACTTACCTATCAGCAAGCGAAATAAGAAAGGAGCATCTATTGTATTGATCGATGTCAGGCGAAGGATCCAAGTGCTCTCTTTTATACCCAGCAAGTTTCTAAGATCCGGGAAAGGAAAGGATTCCCTTTGTACTCGCGCATATAGGCTTGGAATGCGGACTGAGATCTCATACGTCTATGTGCTTGCTCTACCTAGGACCAGTCGGCATGAACGTGCTAGAAGGATGATTGCTACTTGCCTCGACACTTCATTGGACATGTCTTATTCATGGATCAAACCAGCTGCTCTCTATTGGTAACATCTGTCTACTTTATCTTACCATCTAGTGCTTACCCCGCAACAAGGTCATTGTTACGTGCTAAGCAGGGGACTTAATATAGATGGTGGTTTTTAGTTCATGGCTAAAACCGTGAAACTCCATATTTATGTGCCTTCATTCAGCAAGGACGTAGAGCCATTAAAAGCCAATGAATGCATATGCCTCGCTGCTTACATGCATACAATTATATTTATGAACTTTTCCCGACCGAATTCAGAATATATATATGACTATACGATTTATATTGAGTAATTCAGTATCCACATGTACGAAATTTATTAGAATTAATATTGGTGCATGTTGCAATAATAATCCCAAGTATTCTGTAAATTTTATTGAGCTCCTAGTTGCATTATTCACTAATGCAGAGCCTGCTGAGTATCTATTTTATGCTGTGTTCCCAGCTGAACTCTTAGTGATGACATGACATGATGATTTATGATTCACTCTTAGTTGGGTAGCATGAATCTCCCTAAGTGTCTGAATTAATATATGCATGAAGGTACCTGATCAGAATCGCGCAAGTTGTGCCAATGAGACCAGAGCTGCGCTACTCGCAAGAGTAAAAATTAGTAATTTTGTGTTAGTGTACAAAATTCACTTAAATTGATTAATTTGTGTCAATTCACAAAATTCAAAATTTTAACCTAATTTTGTGTCAACTCACAAAAAATTAGATTTTTTCCCTAAAATGGAGCAAGCACAATATTTTGATCCCTATTGTCGAGACTAAACCTAGGCAAGCTAGGAATTGACCAATTATGGAGTCAGTGGGAGTAAAATCCTAAAGAAAGTTGGAATAAATAAGCAAAGGGGAAACTGTGACTGATTAGGTGAGTCACGGATGGAGCACAACCGCTCTACTTGGTCGGCCGGTTTGCACTAGCTCACGTCCCCCATGTCCGACCGGCCTTGCTCCATATTGTCCTCCAAGCACGCCTATTTCCTATTGGCCAATCACATTGTTCCTAAGCTATAAGCTCCGCTTTAAATTTTTAGTGGAAGTAGGCTGGTCGAAGTGTTTAATTTCTTAAGAAAATAGATCTTGGCTTCCCAAGTGCAAATTGATCACGACCGTATGACTTGGCCGACTCAATTAACCAACCTGAAATCTTACAAGCTCGGCAAATAGGATGGTGTTGTGATGACTGGCCACCCATATATTGCCTCGACCAATCACATCGCTCCTAGCCTACCTGCTCCGCTCTAAATTGTTGGCCAAAGTAGGCTAGTCGAGATGCTTATTTATATAAAGAATCAAATCTAGGCATTCTAAGTCACACGTAATGACCACGACCACACGACTAGGTCTGGTCAATTTAACAAGCTTGGCTCCCTCCTGGCATGACCGAGCAAGCTCCATGATAGCTACCTGCAGCCCCTCCATTATTTCAGCCAATCAGGATGCTCCTAGACTACATGCTCCGCTCTAATCGTCGACCAAAGTAGGCTAGTCGAGCTGTTTATAAGGGTCTTAATTAGGTCAACGACGACCAAAAACTGCCGCAAATCATCTCAGCCATCCAACTTGGCCAGCTGGTTTGGCCGGCCTAGATCCAACTTCAGTTTACCAATGAGGTACTGTAATGGCCACCTCCCATCATTCTTCTTAATGGAATAATCATGTCGTACACAGCCTACATGTGCAACCACCAATGGCCAGCCAAAGAGGGTGCTCGCGCCACTTTTTTAACCATAAAATCTGCGACTAATTCAGGCAGGCTCTATACAACGATGTTTTACCTGCATCAAATATTTTGAGCTGCTTGCTTGAGAACGATGCTTCACATGCATTATTTGCAAACGATATTTTTAGGGTATCGATCTTGTAAATGATTTAATTATTTATTTAACCTAAAATCACCATATGCTATTTTTGAGTACTACTCACGGCAAGTCCCATTCTCATGACTTGACTTGTCGCTTATGACCATCTGCTGCCTAAATTGCGCGTGATTGGTCGAAATATTTCTCTACTTGTAGATTTTAAGTACAAGGATCACGTCATATGTTAGTTGGCGAATTACCACGTACACATTCTTTCACTATTCAAGACCACTTCTCACATGTCATGGTGGTGGACCCACTCAGCAACTACCACGCCTCCCATTATTTGTAGTAACACGACTTGCTCCATATCATGTGGACTTTACCATACAAACATGCACACCTTAGTCATGCAAATCCGACTAAGAGCCACTCTCTACAAAAATATATGAGACATCAAACATGTCACAAACTGGGGGATGTTTATTAGGGTTGTTCTGGCGGTTTACAACATGCGGGGTGCAATACACCCATTATGAGATAGTGACGGGAAGAGCGGGTAGTTAACGAGTAAAGGATAAGTGGATACACAACCGTCCAGTCCTACCTTCACAATAGGACACGGTTTTTACAACCTTCACACATCTCCACTACTTCATTACTCCACAACTCCCACTTCCTATGCGATCAGGGTCTTCGACTATGACTTGATATAAATAGATTTTTAATCTATTCAAGGAACAACTAACACAAAAATTTCCAGAGAACACAGAGAACTTACAACTTCTATCTTTTACATGCAAGTTCCATTTTTTGAGATAAGTCATACCCAACCACGCCTTACAAAGTCTGTCTCTCTTGTCTCAACACCTTCTCTGCTTCCCTCCCTAAGATCAACCATTCTCCTTTATTTTGTGACCAAAGCAAGACTGGAACGACCATTTCTTGGTTTATGCCGGCCAAAGGCAGATTGATCTCTCGAATCTAAAGTACTCTTATGCAATACATTTGTTTAGGTATAGACTCGTTTCTCATCAACCTACCCACTTTTACTCTTTTCTCCAGATCATTTTTTACCCTACTACCAGATCGATCTTTCTCCTACTTGAAGTTGGAATGTCTTGGATAAATGATCTGGATAAAATTGGCTTCCCTTGGGCAATGGCTAAAATCCCAAGATATGTTATTCCTTACTTCACCTGCATAATTACAACAAGTTTCCCCAATAAGTCGATCTTCATCTGTTAGACGCTTTTTGTCTCATAATTGGATGCCTTGCATCATCACAATCCGTGTAGAATTCAAATCAAAATTCTTAAAGCTCCTTAGCACAACATGTAATGCAACTTTGTGTATAACTTCAATTTCATGATAAGCGGAATTGGTGGGGTTTACATAACCCACATCAATTGTGAATAAGACTGTCAAATCGTTACTGCCAAAAGCAATGCTAAATCTTCTGTGTTTTGTAACATTCCCTAGTAGTGTTGTTGTATGCCTAAAATAACCATCACAATCATCAACTACGATAAAATGATCAGCCACTAGAGGATGTGTTGGAACTAATTCAAATCATTATTTAGGATAATTTCCTAGGATATCCAAATTGTAATAATTTAGGATTCAATTATTTTGAATTTTGAATAATTAAAATATTTATATTTTACCTAGTATTTACTAAGTAATAAACGTCATTTTTTTTTTTGTGGGAACTACAATTTAGGTTTTTATTATTAGTGGGGATAATGAAAGTATTTTAGGGTTTTGGGGTATGAATGTGTTGCCTATTTAAATGCTAATTTTCTAGTTCTAGTAAAAAATAAGTAAAAACATTATTATCAATGTAGTTCCCGTATACATTCAATGTCTTCACTCCGCTTTGATACCGTGTGGAAAATACAATATGCTATTATATCTGGGCAAAGAATTGAGCTAAGATAGAGAGCTAATAAAAAGTCTTTTAGAGTGAGAAACTGATTTGATGAAAAAGTATTCTGATAAATGTTATGGTATGGTAGGGATGATACTTAGTGGTATGGGTTTTGATAAAAACACTTCAATATATATGTCATCATATTTGAAGCTAATATTTTGGGGATGTGTTTGTCTTACCAAGATCTACATGCCTATAAAAAATCACTGCATTCTGAAATGTATAACTCCGCCATCTACTACTTTGAAGGTCAACCGTCGAAAATCAACAAATTTTCAACCGTTAAAATTAAAATTGGTAGATGGTGAAGTTTGGTATTTCGGTATGCGCTGATTTTTTGTTGGTATGTAGAGCCTTGTAAGACGAACATATCTCCAAAATATTAGCTTCAAATACGCTACCGTATATAAGTTTTATTACGAAAAATGTCGCTAAAAGTGTGAGATACTGTAAAAGTAAGAGTGTGAGGGGATCTTCCCTCCTGGAAAAATATACAAATTGAATTTAGCTCTGCCTCTGCTACTTCAGTTGTTTCTAATTGTGCCTTTGGGGACATTGTAAAGGCAAAGAGTCAAGGTATAGAACAAGTTCTATAAAGTTTTAAAGTTGTCAAGGCCAACAGATTTGTTAAGAAATATAAATTTGTCCAGCAACCGGAGATTTATGTTTCTATTACATTAATTGGTTACAAAACTTAGGATATTTAGAATTCAACAGGTCTACGCATACAAATTTTGGTACATTCTTTTTTTTATTAATGAAAATTATTCTACAATTAGTGTTCAAATCCAAACTGATTTTATATTTCATTAAATTATTTAAGCGACAATTATTCTACAATTAGTGTTCAAATCCAAACTGATTTTATATTTCATTAAATTATCTAAGCCGCTTAAAGACATCTCATTTGGAATGGACAATTACATTTTAGTTAACATAGCTAATCTTCATATTTATATTTAACTAACTATAATTCCTACATATTGCATTCATTGTTTCTGTGTCCGCCTTAAGAATCTTATGCTTGTCCCGATTATTAGAAAATTTTATCACAAAAAGACGATTTTTTTGAAGCTCCTTATTCACAATCTGTAATACCCCGAGGGTTCGTCGATAGGTGGTGGTTTGTTCTTTCCTAACACTGAGGTCTTTTCATCATAATTGGTTCCAAAGTTGGTAGAAAGCTCTGCAATTAAGCGTGCTCAGGGGGTAGTAATCTAGGGATTGGTGACATCATTGGAAGTTATTTTCGGATGACTGCAGTTGTGCATGTTGAAAATTCCACAATGCCGGATGACTGTAGTGGCTAGGTGGGGACAATACCCGTGAAGGGTCGGTCATTACAGATCGTATCAGAGCCCATCAAGGGTGAGAAAGTATGGTGGACGGCTTGGGTCAGGTATTGATCTCATGAGTGGCAGGGAACGTCAAAGATCTGGGCTTGTACATATTCCGGAGCCGAGAATGGCTGCAATTTAAGGTTGTGATATTGTAATACCTCGATTCGGCAGGCAGGGCTCACCGATTCGAACGTCAAAGATCTGGGTTTGTCCTTTCCTAACATTGAGGGAACAATTGGCTCCAGTGTTGATAGAAACTTTACAGTGGTTAAGTGGGATGACCGCAGCTGTTGCTGGATGACCGCAGCGATGCCCGTCGAAAATACCATACGTCGAATAATTGCAGTGGTTAAGTGGGACATTATCGGTGAAGGGTAAGTTTATTACACGGTCTCTAGGTTTATTGATCTTTATTTTTCGGCTCAATGTTGGTTCTCTGTGAACTCAACCTTGTTAAAACAAAATCCATAGTACAAAATAAAATACAATAATTGTTATAAAAAATGTAGAGAGGAAGGAGGGGTACAAGCTACACCACAGCAATATCAAGACAGGTTAAACAAGTATGACTATCTAGTACAAATATTACACGCACTCAACTTTCAAGAGATGAACCAATTAAGGGGATAACATAATTTTGACAAATCTACTTGATTTTTTCTCTTTCCATGATCGCTGTCGTAAGCGTCAAAAATAAATTACACTTTCTTACTACTCAAAATATATAATGAAGCAAGGGCAAGAAAGGATCGTTCCCACAGAGAGGTCTTGGTTGTCAAATTGTTTCGGTTTCCTATAAATAACACCGGGGGATTTTTCTGATTTTTATAAAAGCAAACAAAAATAAAAGCAAATAAAGAAAAGTAAACAAATAAATTCAAAGATGTGAAAGCATTGGTTAAGGATTTCGTTTTCATTCACAAACATGTTTTCAACACAATAACTAGAATTGATATTTTAATCTCAACTTTTATCAAAGGCCCTAGAATACCTTGATCGCAAGAATATCCCGCAAATCTCCTCTTGTCATCAACAAACACATTAAAAGATGCGAATATGAATTCTATATAAAAGAACAACCTAACGTGTAAAAGCACTAATCAAGTTTAATTCCCTAGATGCATTAAGTTCTATGAAATCAGGCCAATCAAAGCAATCGAACGTGTAAAAGCACTAATTCAATTTAACAAAGGTTATGGTTCACATATGATCATAAGAATATATCACTACAAACTATAATCATATTTATGCTACTTGCAATCAGGAATTATCACTTTTGCATATAATAACCCTAATCTAGCAATAAAGATGAAAGCAAACTCAATCAATTCGCGACTCGACTAAACAAGCATTCAAATCATGTAACAATATTAATGGTGAATCATAAACGATAATATGAGAGAAAACTAATTTATTGCACAAAAATTCATGTTTGGAAATCCAATTAATTCATAACCAAAAGAAAACTCTAGCTCATATTCATGGAGTTCATAACAAGAAGAAAGAGAAAAGACTTCATGGTGTAAACCCTAGAAAACAAAGTAGAGGCAAAAAGATAGATCAAAGATCTCAATCCCCCACATTAGGTAAAAGTCCTCTCTTTTATATGTTTCTCTATTTCCATAAAGGATACTCCTACCAATATTAGGTCTTCTCAAAACCCATCTTCAAGTGGTCCACCAAGCCCATGTGTGAGAAAAACCCATGTAAAATTATGTCCAAAATCTGGTCGCTTAAAACCGGGATTATGGCTGAACTTGGCCGGAAAAGTCGCCGGAAACATCTCAGGTGACCGGCAAAGTCCACCCTGGCCACCGGTCAACGAGTCACTTTACCAAAGCTCAACCGAGTCAGATGGAATCAGGGTCAACCCAATCAGCACCGAGTCAGAGTGTGAGTCAGTCACTGACTAGCCTGACTGAGCTAAGTCGTCTTGGCTCAAAGCCATTGCACAAGCTCGATCCAGGCCGCACTGTGATTGTGCTTCATAAGTCCTTAACCACCATCTTGGTCAGTGCAACACTTTGCACCATCTTGGCTCTTCCATTCACTCCAATTCAACATCAGCCTCCTTCACTTTTAGCCACAACTCAAACCAGTCCTGCAATTTCCATTCCAAATTTCAACTCCATCTGAGCATCTACCATCTCAGTCATAACCTTCACCTGCAATGCTAAGCATTCATTTACGCTGCATCCATTCACAGAACTGCCCACAACAGCAAACTCAGCTCATTCCTTGCATTGCCAACTTCAACCACTTGCCACTCAATTCTTTACAGCTCAGTTCAAGCTCCCTCAATTCAAATTTTGAGCCATTGCACTGCAATTAATCCCATGGAACTCAACTCTGCCGCCACAAGCCATTCACCGCATTTCGTACACAACCTAGATTCTCACCTTTAACAATTCATTCCAAGTTCATTACCAATTCCCCGTCTCAAGACCATTACCACCACCCGACACCACCTCGCATCTCGCATTTGTTCATTGCACTAACACTACCTCCCGCAAGACCATCTCCATTTTCCATTAATGCAACCTTTATTATCACTAACCCGCAACCCGAGTTTCACTTGCGCAACAACTCGCCTTCCGTCCAGCTTCAAGCCATTCCCAGACCATTAAAACCGCAACTCCACCAGAACCCAAAGCAATATCTCCTCTCAACTCACCACATGCTCTTGCACAACCGCAACTCCAATCCCAAATGCTCCATTGCAGCCAACAACTCATTCGCAACCTCCATTTCTTCATTGCCACCGCCAATTCTCGCCTAAGACTCTACTTAACCACCATAAGGTCAATCCACCCCTTAATTGCATGTTCTTCATTGGATCCTCGACCTCAGCAACACCTCGTCTCTCGCCAACAACATGACCTACAACTAGGGATATCTGCGCCACCGCTCGTTCTCTTAACTAAGGCCCTTGCCATCACACTAATAAGATCACCATCTTCAAGGTTGTTTCGCTTCATCACCTACCAGACCCCGCAATCACCGTAGCTTCATAATCCAGTCCCCGCAGATCACTTGCACCACCAAAGTGCATCTTCTTGAGCATCAACACACACACAGAGCAAATACCCATTTCTAATCTCCACAACATCACCCGCACCCGCTGAACGCCAAACCCCGCAACATTCTTCCATTCAACCATCAAGCAACAACAAAGACAACGCCACCAATGCTTCACTTCATTCCCACCTGCAATATGAGCTCACAATCATCCATGGCAAAGAACATCTCCTCACAAAGAACAACATAAAACGTGAACATCTCTCAATCTCGATCACTCTCCCCGAGTTCCATTCATGTTTATTCTATTCACCTGATTCAGCTTCTTCTCATGTACAAACCCTAATTTCTCGTTTCACCCAAGTTTGACACTTAAATCACCAAATGCAATCGAACCCGTCTACAATTTCATCTTCTCTTCTCTATTTCGATCGATTTCCATCATCAATTTCATCCGAATCTCGATTTCACCGCAGAGAATCAACCCATCTCGCTTTTCTCGATTCCATCAATTATAGTGACCAAGACCATCGCTTGCTTCAATCACATCTTCACCGCCATACTTTCTCGATCTTAATCTCTCAATTTTAATCGCCAGACTCGATCCGGTCTCTCGATTTAATGGCAACATCGCCGTTTCTCTTATTTTCTGGTGGAATAAAATGAGGTGAATGAGAGAAACACCTCTCTCGATTTAGGGTAAAAGAGGATTAGGGTGCTAACAGCACACCCACCTTCTGGATAAGGGCCACCCATCTAGCAACCCCTTAACCACAGCTGGCTCTATTTAGTACTCCTCCCAATAGAGTTGCCCCTTAACCTTTGGTTTGGTTCCCAATAGCATGTGAAATGATAATTACGCCTTTTTGACTTAATTTGAATGATTTCCGCTTCTTTTCCTCCGTGCTACTCCAGAGTACCTAATAACTCAAAAACACGGGTAAAATACATAATTCACAAGAAAAATAGCAAAGAAAGCGTAACTACTAGATAGTAAATTAGGTGTTTTAGACACCTATCAGATTCCCTCACACTTAGACTTTGCTAGTCCTCGAGCAAATCAGACAAAACAATTATAAAGAATACATACAACTCCGTGTCGTCGAGGCTACGATCACTTTTAGCATAAATAACAAGCCTTTAAACCCGTAGGTGTCCCTAGTGGACGAGTTATTGTCTCGTGAGGGTTTACTAGAGATATACCCACAAAACCTATATTTCCAACTTACTAGTTCTCCGTAATGATAGCATCCAATGCGCTAAGAAGACATAGAGATTCTGCACACTAGTCATAAGAAGTTAGACACATAAATGAACACAATCTCATTCTTAAAAGTTGAGAGAGAAATAACCATCCCTTCTCGACAAAAATTCGGGTTCTGAGTGATCGAAAGTCTCGACTCTGCCTCACAAGAAAGGGTTTTATGAAGTTGCTCTCAATAATAAATAGCTTTTTATGGGTCACACATGTGTCCAGGTAGGAATGAAGAGAGAATCCTGTGACACGTTGAATGGTAGGAAGGTAAAAACCCTCCGAATTGTTTTGAAAACCCACATCTTTTTTTAATTTTTGAAAACCCATTTTTCTGACGATCTCTAAGAAAGGAAATCAACCACTTAACGAAGGTGGGAATATGCTTACTTACCTCGTTATCCGTTCGGCGTGCAAATAGCACTACTCTCACAAAGATCCATAGAAACGTCTTCTGTCTTCTATCTGTGTCTTCATCTTCGTCTTCGGTCTTCAACTCTTGATGATAACTCTTGAACTTCATAGAATCTTGACAATGTGATTCTTTCCTCTAATTCTTGTTGCTTGAAACTTCATTATAGATATTCCTTCTTTCCATTGGCTTTATTGAAAGAATACAAAACTAAAAACGAACTATAAAAACCCAAAATATTTTTTTTTTCTTTTTTTTTTTCTGTTTTTTTTTATCATTTTTTTTTAATATAAAAAATAATAAAATAAAACAAATACAAAATAAAAACGAAATAAAATGATAAAAACTATTAACAAACCTAAAAATTTTCTCTTGTCTCTTTTTTTTTTCTTTTTTTTTTTTTTTTTTTTTTTTTTTTTTTTTTTTTTTTTTTTTAAGACAAGAGAAAGTAAAATACAAATAAAATAAAAACGTAAGTACAAAGGCCATGGTGTAAGTACTTTACCGCTTGATTCTTCACAACTTATATGTCTTGATATCATAAACTTCTCGAACTCTCATCCTTGATAATTTTCACTCATGTACAATAGTCTTCAACTTATAAAAATTCTGCTCCTTGTTTTGTTGCTTTACTTAAATATGAAATCGCTCAATTCTCATCTTTTTGCTTGTAAACCTTAAACGTCTTCAACTTTCCTTCAAATTTGTGATGCTCCTCTTGTTGATGATGATGGTGTTTCTATGGACCTGTTGGTGTAGAGAGAGATAAGGTGGATGGTGCTAACTGCGAACAAGATTACAAGTGGTATGTAAGTTAGCAATTCGATGTCACAACATGGTTGATAAAAATAGCACTCAAGAGATCAAAATAGTGCTTTTATGGTGGGAGGTTGGACAGCTCACCATTCTGCCCGGAATTTACGTACGGTGACACACACTCTAAAAGCACAAATTTAGACAGTACAAAGAATTGAAGGTTGGTGCCTCACATTATGTAACATGGGTAGTCTCCACTATAGGGGACCACTACTCTAATACCGAATTCAATGCCGCACCTTATTTGCCACCGGCATGGTTAAATCCAACTTTAACTCTCATACAATTAAGAAACCCGATCATGTTCTCTCGTCATCTCTAAGTTCAGTCACTCTTATGAGATTCTCGATGTAATCTTAGCGACATGTATACTATGTGACTCTAAACTAACTACAAGTTGGAGTTTTTTTTTCACTATTTACACAAAAGTTGAAAATTTTGAAAAAATTTACAACGCAAATGCTTAACCACTCCCCCACACTTAAACTTTACATTGTCCTCAATGTAAATTGAATCGTCCAAAGAAAGTCAAGGTGGGAAATCATATAATAATTTGCGACAAAAATAAAATAAAAACAAGAAAAGAAAAATTAAAAGATAAGAGATACAAAACCTATGGGTTGCCTCCCATGTAGCGCTTGGTTTAAAGTCGTCAGCCCGACTATATCCGTGCAAGATTCATTCCCCATACACCAATAACCTGAAAAGTTGAGGATCCTTCCATAGAACCTATTTTGGAAACACTAGCTTCACACAAATATTAGTACAATAAAACAAAAGTGAAGTTATGAACCGATAAAAGCTTCCCCACACTTATTCTTGTCCACACTTGGGAGTGTATAAAGAATATAGAAGTCGGGTACTTCCACGGTTTCTTGTTCCAAAACCTGCATAGTATGAGAATCAAGTATCTCTAATGGCGAAAAACGAGAAACAAAGTCATTCAACAATATTCTCGAAGCACATACATTCAAACCAATAAGAGGTAGAGGAGAAGAAATAATAGGCAATGGGTTAGATAAACCTTGCACAATCTCTTGTATCACGGAATCCTCTTCATCCTTGAAAAACTCAAGTGAATTATTCACCTCTTGTATATCATGGTCCTCTATCAAACCTTGCAACCATTCTTCGTCCGTTTCTGCCGTAACCAAAGTCTCAACATAAACATCATCATTACAATCATTTGCAAGCTCAATTGGGTCTTCCACAATATTGGTTATAACGGTCTCATTCTCAACACACTCCTCTTTGTTGTAAGGCACATACTCTTTTGCGGATCCAAATTTTATTATAAGAAACTTTTTTAGAACACTCGAAAATGCATCATCCTCAAGCTCCACCCTTTGAATAAGCTCTTGATCATTATTAAGATCAATGCTTGAGTAATCTACACAAGTGTCGACATATTCCTCTTCGTCTTCATCTTGATCCAAAAAGACTCCATTGTACACTCCTCGGGATGTCACCATGAGTTGTTTCAAGCAATGTATCATAATCACCGTCACTATCATAGTCAACATAAGATTGGTCCTCGCTGAATTTAGTGTTGCTAATCTCGAACTCATCCTTTTGAATAGGTGAATGATCATTATTACGATCAAGAGTTGAGTTAACTACACAATTATCAACGAAAGTGCCCAAGGATTGGCCTTTTTCAACATTAGCATCAATCAAATATTCATCACAAACCATATGCACATTAGAATTATCCATATCTTCCTTGCATTGATCAATGCCTCTTCGCAAGCTAGTAATACCTTCACGAAGTTCTTGGAGTTGCTCGTTTGTAGTCTCTTTAGCTTTTTGAAATTCCTCTTGTAAAAAGTTGGAAACTTGATCTATAAAGTTAGAGACTCTTTGTTCACGAGCATAAGAATCCTCCCATCCTTGTGGTTGTTCACACACATACCCGCCATAAGGTTGTTGAGGAAAACCATAAGGTTGCATGGAATATTGGTCATAACCAATGAATTGGTTTTGATTATACCCCTGGAATTGGTAGTTGTCATATTGTTGAGGTTGTTGAAAACCGTATTCATTCTTATAGTATGCTCCTTCCATGAAAAGCAAGTACCTGAAATAAGATTCTCAAAACTATGTTAAAAACCAGAAAATAAGAAAAAATAAAAAAAATAAAACTAAAAACAACAATAAGAAACCAAAAACAATTGACAACCGCTGCCTCCCCGGCAACGGCGCCAAAATTTGATCTTTGTCGTAGGCGTCAAAAATAAATTACACTTTCTTACTACTCAAAATATATAATGAAGCAAGGGCAAGAAAGGATCGTTCCCACAGAGAGGTCTTGGTTGTCAAATTGATTCGGTTTCCTATAAATAACACCGGGGATTTTCTGATTGTGTAAATAAAAATAAACAAAAAGAAAAACAATAAAAGTAAACAAATCAAATCAAGGATGTGAAAGTATTGGTCATGGATTTCGTTTTCATTCACAAACATGTTCTCAACACAATAACTAGAATTGATATTTTAATCTCAACTTTTATCAAAGGCCCTAGAATACCTTGATCGCAAGAATATCCCGCTAATCTCCTCTTGTCATCAACAAACACATTAAAAGATGCGAATATGAATTCTATCTAAAGGAACAACCTAACGTGTAAAAGCACTAATCAAGTTTAATTCCCTAGATGCGTTAAGTTCTATGAAATCAGGCCAATCAAAGCAATCGAACGTGTAAAAGCACTAATCCGATTTAACAAAGGTTATGGTTCACATATGATCATAAGAATATATCACTACAAACTATAATCATATTTATGCTACTTGCAATCAGGAATTATCACTTTTGCGTATAATAACCCTAATCTAGCAATAAAGATGAAAGCAAACTCAATCAATTCGCGACTCGACTAAACAAGCATTCAAATCATGTAACAATATTAATGGTGAATCATAAACGATAATATGAGAGAAAACTAATTTATTGCACAAAAATTCATGTTTGGAAATCCAACTAATTCATAACCAAAAGAAAACTCTAGCTCATATTCATGGAGTTCATAACAAGAAGAAAGAGAAAAGACTTCATGGTGTAAACCCTAGAAAACAAAGTAGAGGCAAAAAGATAGATCAAAGATCTCAATCCCCCACATTAGGTAAAAGTCCTCTCTTTTATATGTTTCTCTATTTCCATAAAGGATACTCCTTCCAATATTAGGTCTTCTCAAAACCCATCTTCAAGTGGTCCACCAAGCCCATGTGTGAGAAAAAACCCATGTAAAATTATGTCCAAAATTCGTCGCCGGAAAACTGGGATTATGGCTGAACTTGGCCGGAAAAGTCGCCGGGAAACATCTCAGGTGACCGGCAAAGTCCACCCGGTCACCGGGTCAACTCGGTCGGGTCAACGAGTCACTCGAGTCAAAGCTCAACCGAGTCGATGGAATCGTGGTCAACCCGGCCAAGACCGAGTCGTGTGTGAGTCACTTACTAGCCTCTGACTGAGCTGAGTCGTCTTGGCTCAGGCCATTGCACAAGCCTGATCTGTGCTGCACAAGGATTGTGCTTGATAAGTCCTTAACCAGCCATCTTGGCTATGCAACACTTTGTAGCCATCTTGGCTCTTCCATTCACTCCAATTCAACATCAGCTTCTTCACTTTTAGCCACAACTCAAAACAGTCTGCAATTTCCATTCCAGTGCACAACTCCATCTGAGCATCTACCATCTCAGTCATAACCTTCACCTGCAATGCTAAGCATTCATTTACGCTGCATCCATTCACAGAACCGCCTGACAACAGCAAACTCAGCTCATTCCTTGCATTGCCAACTTCAACCACTTGCCACTCAATTCTTTACATTTCGCCTTCAAGCTCCCTCAATTCACCTTTGAGCCATTGCTCACCGCAATTAATCCCATGGAACTCAACTCGCCGCCACAAGCCATTCACCGCATTTCGACACAACCTAGCTTCTCAAATTTTAATAATCCATTCCAAGTTCATTACCAATTCCCGTCTCAAGACCATTACCACCACCCGACACCACCTCGCATCCGCATTTGTTCATTGCACTAACACTACCTCCTGCAAGACCATCTCTATTTTCCATTAATGCAGCTTATTATCACTAACCCTGCAACCTGAGTTTCACTTGCGCAACAACTCAGCTTTCGTCCAGTTCAAGCCATTCCCAACACCATTAAAACTGCAACTCCACCAGAACCCAAAGCAATATCGCCCTCTCACCACCACATGCTCTTGCACAACCGCAACTCCAATCCCAAATGCTCCATTGCAGCCAACAACTCATTCGCAACCTCCATTTCTTCATTGCCACCGCCAATTTCGCCTAAGACTCTGGCTAACCACCATAAGGTCAATCCACCCCTCAATTGCCTGTTCTTCACTGGATCCTCGACCTCAAAGAACACCTCGTCTCTCCAACAACATGACCTACACAGCTAGGGATATCTCACGCCACCGCCGTTCTCTTAACTAAGGCCCTTGCCATCATACTAATAGCATCATCATCTTCAAGGTTGTTTCGTTCATCACCTACCAGACCCCGCAATCACCGCAGCCTTCATAATCCGATCCCGCAAAGATCACTTGCACCACCAGTGCATCTTCTTGAGCATCAACACACACACAGAGCAAATACCCATTTCTAATCTCCACAACATCACCTGCACCTACTTGAACGCCAGAAACCCTGCAACATTCTTCCATTCAACCATCAAGCAACAGCAGCACAACGTGACCAATGCTTCACTTCATTCCCACCTGCAATATGAGCTCACAATCATCCATGGCAGCAACATCTCCTCACAGCAACAACATAAAACTGTGAACATCTCTCAATCTCGATCGATCCATGAGTTCCATTCATGTTCATTCTATTCACCTGCATTCAGTTCTTCTCATAGACAAACCCTAATTTCTGTTTCACCCAAGTTTGACACTTAAATCACCAAATGCAATCGAACCCGTCTATAATTTCATCTTCTCTTCTCTATTTCAGATCGATTTCCATCATCAATTTCATCTGAATCTCTCGATTTCACCAGAGAATCAACCCATCTGCTTTTCTCGATTCCATCAATTATAGTGACCAAGACCATCGTTTGCTTCAATCACATCTTCACTGCCATACTTTCTCGATCTTAATCTCTCAATTTTTAATCAGCAACTCGATCTGGTCTCTCGGATTTAATGGCAGCGACTGCTGCTTTTCTCTCTTATTTTCAGGTGGAACAAAATGAGGTGAATGAGAGAAACACCTCTCTCGATTTAGGGTAAAAGAGGATTAGGGTGCTAACAGCACACCCACCTTCTGGATAAGGGCCACCCATCTGGCAACCCCTTAACCACAGCTGGCTCTATTTAGTACTCCTCCCAATAGAGTTGCCCCTTAACCTTTGGTTTGGTTCCCAATAGCATGTGAAATGACAATTACGCCTTTTTGACTTAATTTGATTGATTTCCGCTTCTTTTCCTCCGTGCTACTCCAGAGTACCTAATAACTCAAAAACACGCGTAAAATACATAATTCACAAGAAAAATAGCAAATAAAGCGTAACTACTAGATAGTAAATTAGGTGTTTTAGACACCTATCATTCCACTCTTGGTAACGGAGGTTCTACTTTTGGTGGTGGAGGGTCTTCTTTTTTGTGCTAACAGTTAAGCTTTTGGTGGTGAAAGCTCAACTCCTGGAAATCAAAGAAGGATAAACGTAGTTTAATTTCAACCATTTTATGTAATTGTCTTTTTTTCTTAATGAAAATTATCCTAACTAATTCTTAAATCCAATCTGGTTTTACGTTTCATTAAAATATCCAAACAACTTAAAGTTATTCATTTGAAATATATTTAAATAAAACTAACCATAATTTCCACATCCTTCAATCATTATTCCAGTATCTGTTATAAGATTCTTATGTTTTTCCCGATTCTTAGAAAAAAAAATTCACAGAAACACGACTTTTTGAAGCTCATCATTCACAAACCGATTGAGGGATAATATAATGATCGACATATTTACTCTGGTTTCTTCAGCTCATGTAGGTTATACTCTTGGTCCTAGGGTTCTACTTTTTGTGGTAAAGGTTCTTCTTTTGGTGCTAAAAGTTTAGCTTTTGGAGGTGGAGGTTCAACTCCTAGAAGTCAAATAAGTCGTAGAGGTCGTGGATGTCAAAGAAGTAATCGCTCATATCCATATATTATGCAAGAGCCTTAACTAGCACCCGGTGATCGAGGCTTTGCCATGCATGGAAACAGGTGAGCTATACAAACTCCAGGTGGTGGCTTGAATATTGAAGCAGCTCGGCAATGTACACTTTGTACCCTAATTGTCTCAAATGTATCAACATTTCACCCATTGCAGATCGCTATCGTGTTCCCCTACGCACGCATGATCCCCCTCGGGGTTACTTTTATAGGCTATATATGGAAATGATTCACTTTATTCTTCTGAGATTCAAACCAATGAGTTATCTGCTATGTTCAACATTATTCTTGATCCAATCATGGCGGGATGAATTTTAAATGGTTAGGAAAATCAGTTGTTTATAGATGCAGTTTAATTTCAACCGTTTGATGTAACTATTTTTTTTTTATACAAATGGAAATTATTAGAATTAATATTCGAATCCAAACTGATATAGTATTTCATTAAAATTATCTAAGCCGCTTAAGGACATTTCATTTGGAATGAAAAATTACATTTTAGTTAAATTAACCAACAATTATAATTAAACTAATTATAGTCCTTACATCTTATGCTTTTCCCACTTGTTAAAAAAATTCTTCGTAGAACTTCATAGTAAAATGACAACTTTTTTTTTGAAGCTCCTTATTCACGATCTCTCGGGTTTATTGACCTTTGTTCTTCAGCTAAACGTTGATTCTCTATGTACTTAGTCATGTTAAAACAAAATATATTATGTGAATGTGGATTGGCACACAACTTGTCTCCCGTGTGCCAACTAATTTCTTGAAAGAGCCAGAATCAGATTTGTAATATTACTAATAAAAATAAAACTAAAAAAAAATTCGAAATGAAGAAAGGAAACTATAAAATATATAGAGAGGGCCGGTTTGACTTGAATCGTATGTGAGATTGAATATTATTGGAGATTGATTGTGAGTCGTTGGATGATATTCACTGACCGAGGTAGATATCTCCGACCGGGTACATTATTTATATGTCCCTACTTTTGACACCCAATAAATATATCCTTATACACCAATAAATATGTCCCTACTTTTTAATAACCCTATCCATTTAAAATTAGATTACATTAATACACTCACCACCAACATTCAACTACCATCCCATCACCAACCTTCAAAGACCACCACCTACCAACCGCCACCACCACTCCACCATCATTGCACCACCACCACCGGTCCCCCACCGCCGCCATCGCCGCCACCACCACTACTCCGCCACCGCCGCCACCACCAAATTAGGGGATCAACAGCAGTAGTTGATCCAAAAGGAAAAAAGGATCAACAATAGAAGTTGATCCAAATTAGGGGATCAACAGTAGTAGTTTATCCAAAAAAAAGGATCAACAGTAGAATTTGATCCAATTTAGGGGATCAACAATGAAAGTTGATCCATGTAAATGGAGTGAACTTGGCGTGAGTCGAACACGCATCATCTGACATGGAGTCAATCATGCTACCATTGCACCACAAGTTCAACATTGGAAGAAATTTACATGATTTAAACTACAAGCATGATTATACTTATCCAAGGAAATATTGTCAACAATAGGAGTTGAAGGATCAACAACAGTAGTTGATCCCATAAAAAATTGGTCAACAACAGTAGTTGATCCCATAAAAAATTGGGTCAACAACAGGAGTTGATCCAATAGATGGATCAACAACCGTAGTTAATCCCATAAAAAATTGGGTCAACAGCAACAATTGATCCCGTAAAAACATATAAACAACAACAATTAATCATCACTTGTAGCTTCATAAACAACAACAACTTCATCTCCTTCATTGCAGTATCCATCAACATCATCTTCTGCTTGCTATATTTCAGCCGTAACAAACACCACTGCAACACACAGATTTACAACGCTATTCAAAGCAACATTTGTCACTGCCCTAACATTCATCTAATTGTGAATCCGCACAATGCACTCCCATTCTTCCACCAACTCGCAGCTTCGATCCACCAACAAAACCATCAAACCACCATCTATAATCCATAGCAACAACCGCCATTGTCTGCTCTGAAGCTTTAACGCCAATTCGAACCATCTAAACCAAATGAACAGATCCCAAATCCTAAATCAAATCTCCATCTCGTCATTTGACATGGAGCATATCCCAAATCCTAAAAATCAAATCATCATATCTCACTACCTGAATCAATTATTAACATACTAGAAATGATCCGATCTGGATCTTGATATCAACTCAATTATATCAAGATCCCATTTTTCCGAGTTACAGGAAGTGGGAAAGGTTAAAGATGGTGATGATGGTGATTGAGATGATTGTGGTGTCAAAAGTTGCGTTCGTTATGGTGGCGACGGAGATGAAGATGGTGGTGAGCTCGATCATTTTTCTCCGGATGAGAAATAAAGAAGATAAGAAGAAGGAGAAGTCAATAAGGTATACTATAAAGGTTAAAAAGTGGGGTATATTTGGAAGTCCCTAAATTGTTGATGGGCCCCTGATGGGCTTATAGATAAAGAGGGACATAATTATTATGTGATAAGGATATTTGTATAGACCATCAAAAGTAGGGACAATAATTCAATTACCACTCTCCGACCTACCAAGACTCTATCAATATTGATAGAGACTTGATTATTCGGTTAAGTCTCTACTGAGCGGTCAAGACTCTTTTGCCTCGACACCATAACTGGCAAATCGATAGATTTTTCTATAATTGATAATTCTAGCTCCTGGGATACCCGATAGTCCAATGTGCCAAATATGGGGACTTCACAGTTCATATAGAAAAAGTCTGAAGGTATTGCAATGTTAGTTCAATTACCAAGCTGGCAATCTAGTATAATCATCAATATAACGGTTGAAGCTGCTAGTCACAATAACCCAAACCACATTCAAATGTAGTCACAATAACCCCTGAAAACTTCACAGTTGGTTAAAAGCCATTTGCGGCAGAAAAAAAGAGAATTCTATATGCACACCCGGTGGGACTCGAACCCACAATCGCCTGATTAGAAGTCAGACGCCTTATCCATTAGGCCACGGGTGCTTTGTTGTTTAAAGGCATCACAATTGTTTTTTTTATATCAAGTCCTAACTCCTTTGTCATTCCACCGCAAATCGAGTTGGCTAGACTTCCTGGTCCATTCTGACAAATCTTCATTCAAGAGAAGCAACAGCCAACAGTAACAGTGTACCTTCACCAGGACTGTATATTACTTTTCTCTTTCCTTTGTTTCTTAGAAGACAAACTCACAGATCCCAACCCTTGTTCACAGGAAAAGGAGTAAACTTTCTTCATCATTTTCCAAAATGGTTTATCAAGAAATTGATTGGCCTTCATTTGTTGCCAAAATCACTCCTGATTCCACTCGCCAACTCGTAAGTTTTCCTCATTTCCTTCTCTGCTGTTAATTTTTACTAGTAATTTCCGTTTCCTTTTTCTCATAAAAGTGAATTTCTTGTTTTTTTCTGTTGTGTCTACAGAAAATTCCTAGAAATTTCTTCAATGGGATGGCAGTATCAGCTGAGACCATTCTCAGAAGAAACTCCCGCCGGTCCGGTAGATGTTGGCTTGTGAAAATGGTTACAAACGATGAAGGTGATCTGATGTTCCAAGAAGGTTGGGATGAATTCGTTGAAGATTACCCTCTGGAATTGGGTGATTACTTTTATTTTAAATACCATGGGAATTCCAAATTTGGTTTTACAGTATTTGGCACTGATGGATGTGAAAAGGAGATGGGTACATTCAATGGCAACGAGATTGATGATTCAGATTGAGTTTTGTTAGAATTTTGTCCCTCTGTCTGTCTGTAATTCTTAGTAACTCAGTTCTGCTGATTCTGAACTGGGATTCAAAAACTGATCTGATTATGTTCTTATTCTAATTAATCCCATTTGCAATCTTAATGCTAGTTGTCTCTCCAATCTTGTCTTTCTTTTGTCAAATTACAAAAAACCAGAGAATTTGGAGGCTATAACCCCAAATTTGATAGGACATTGGAGCTTGCTAAGGCTTATAGTCCTATGGTAGGTCTCATGTATTGGTCCTTCTCAAAAAAATAGTATCTAATAGGGGGTTTAGTTAACTCACGTTAACATTGAGGTGAAAGATTAATTTGACGTCCAAACAAACAATCTTTATAAGCCGTTGAAGAAACCCTAACCAGAAAAAGAAGAAAGAAGAAGAATAAAACCCTCCCCCATTGGAGAGAATCAACACTGTGAGCCGATTACCCTTTCTTCAATTTTTATTTCTTTTGATTTGATTTGATCAGATTAGGGTTTGGTTTCATTCTCAAACCACACTTAATTTGACGACTAAACTTTTAAAGAAATGGCGATTTGTTCACAGAGGATTGGATTATCAGGGGGTTTTGGTGGTAAGTTTGATTCAGTAAAACAAAGAAAAACAACTCATTTGATTGTTAAAGTTGGGGCATTTGGGAGTTTGAGAAATGGGGTGTTGGGGAATTCAGTAAATGAGGTTGCTTTATTTAGTTCCAGTAAGAATGGTAGGTATATTGAGAGAAATGAGAAACATGGGGGGTTTAGGATTTGGAATTCATTGCAGCAGAATATGGGGTCAGAATCTAGTGAATCATCATCACCTGTGGTTGCGATTTCGAAAGAGGAAGGAAAAGAGGGTGAGATTGTGAAGGAGATTGATGATTCTGGGGGTGTTAAGGTGATTCCAGTTGTTGATAATGGAAATGGTGGTGATGGTAATGGGAAGGCTGGAGGAGGTGGGGGAGGAGGAAATGGTGGTGGTGGTGGGAATGAAGAGAATGATAGAGAAGAAGAGGAGTTTGGACCAATTATGAAGTTTGAGGAAGTGATCAAGGAATTGGAAAAAAGGGGTGCAAGTCTTCCTGCAGATATGTTAGAGGCTGCAAAAACTGTTGGAATTCGTGAAGTTCTTCTTCTTCGTTACTTGGATATGCAGGGTTCAGGTTGGCTATTGGGTTTTCTAATGAGGTCGTGTGCCATGCTCCGGAACAGAATGCTTGCTGATCCTGCATTTCTATTCAAAGTTGGAACTGAGATAGTTATTGATTCTTGTTGTGCAACCTTTGCCGAAGTTCAAAAGAGGGGCAAAGACTTTTGGGCAGAATTTGAGTTGTATGTTGCAGATCTATTGGTTGGCATTGTTGTTAATATCGCTCTTGTCGGTATGCTAGCACCCTATGTCCGCATTGGGCAAGCGTCTGCTGCTTCACAAGGGTTATTTGGACGGATGCAACATGCTTATGCAGCTTTACCTAGCAGCGTGTTCGAGGTTGAAAGGCCAGGGTGTCGGTTCTCAGTGCAGCAAAGGATTGCAACATACTTCTATAAAGGTCTTATGTATGGAGCTGTTGGTTTTGGATGTGGTCTGGTTGGGCAAGGCATTGCAAACTTTATCATGACTACGAAACGGAGCATTAAGAAATCAGAAGAAGATATCCCTGTGCCGCCTCTAATCAAAAGTGCAGCTCTTTGGGGTGTGTTTCTGGCAGTTTCGTCCAATACCCGGTACCAGGTTGTAAACTTACTAGAACGACTGGTTGAAACATCCCCTGTTGGAAAGCGAGTCCCTCCAGTAGCGTTGGCATTCACTGTTGGTGTTCGATTTGCGAACAATGTTTATGCAGGCATGCAGTTTGTGGATTGGGCCAGGTGGAGTGGCTGTCAATGAGAAAGCAAGTATCCCGCAACATCCATCGAGTTTTCCCCTTCAACAATAAGCTGGGGAATTTAGCACCAGGATGTTTTCTTGCTCTTGAATAAACCTCAGCAACACTTAAAGTAGAAACACAAGGAAACCTTGGATGGTAATAGCAGCTTGGACTGCTTAGCTCAAGCCTTGTTGTTGTATGCTTGTAGTAGGGCTATTTGATTGGCTATCTGCTTCTTCATTCAGAAAGTTAAATATAGTTGAGATCTAGTAAACCTATTGAAATAAAAGTAGTTAAATTCTCTTTTGATTTGATATGTTGAAGCATATACAGAAGATTTACTATGACAATTACTTGCAATAAAATGCAAGCCATGGTATTTTTCATGTGAAAAACCCTTGCTCCAATTCATTATCAGAAGCAATCTGGTTCACCAGGAAGTGCAGCAGCCTTCATTTTGGTCACAATTTACACTCCTAAGACAGATGTAGGTTAACAAACCCTGTGAAATCATGTGCTCATTTTGATCAAACTGACTCAAAGTTCAAGTGGCACTTATTCAATTCACAAATGCTAACTGAACTCAATCTGATGACAAACTTTTTTTTTCTTTTTAATTCTGCACAGATCAGTAAAATTGAGCATAATGCCAGATACAGAAACCAGAAAGCTAACTATACTATGTTATACAATATTACAAATCACAAAGACTAGAGAAACAAGAGAGAAGAATGAGGGAGAGGTAGCTATGATAATTCTGGTGCTTCTAGTTCGACTGTATGAGAAGATTTGGAGCCTCTTAAGAAAGACCGTCGCCACCAAATTTGAAAGGCCGAGCTCAGATTAGGACACTCAGCTCCATGCTTAGAATAAGATTCAAACCACTCCATGAAGAACATGTGTTGATGCTTCATAGGTAGCATAAGAAGTGCCTGTCCCATGGATTCCTCCAAAACCTTAACATCTAGTCCCTTCTTGCATCTCTGTAACCAACCATAGTCTGACAACATTGGCCTAAACCACGACTGGAAAACACCACATCTAGACTCTGACGGACAAAGAAGCATACCTTTCCCAAGTGCAATGAACACTGACGCTGAAATCCGACTAACTTCATACCTGACCATCGGCGAAACAATTTTATGCATTTCCAGTAAAGCTTCCTGTTCTGCCCAAAGATTGACGAACTCTTCGGCCATTTGTTGTTCTCCCAAAATCTCAAATAGCCACTTGATGTTATCAACTTGCACTGAGATTCGCTCTATGAAAGGCTGTGTAGAAGTTCCCACTTTACTTGACGAACCTCCTTCCTCATGTACAACAGAATCAGCGGCCTCCTCAAAAATTCCAACCAGTGAATGCAGACAAGATTGACAAATTTGATAAAGATCCTCCTTTTTGAGAGCAGTTAGGTCTTTTTCATAAACTGAGCTCTTCGATAAGAGACCTTTTACCAAGGACTTGAGCTCTCGCCTTGATGAACTGAAATTGGTACAACCTGTAACTGAATTAATGAGCTGGACAGCTATATAAGGTTGGGAGTTGGTGGCCTCTTCTCCTGGATAGAGTCTTCCTAATACATCTTCAGTTGTTTTTTTGTCAAATGTATATCTGGTAAAGAGGCTCTTCAGCTTCTCCTCTTCATCCTCACTCCAGGGAACAGCTTCAAGGTACTTCAAACATGATAATACACCCCTAGTAAACATGATTCCTGCTGCTACCTAATGGGCATTAACATAACCAATTAGTTATTCAGATGAGAGAATGAGCAATGGCAGATCAACAACTAACCAAATTAATGGATATTTTCAATATAATCATTCTAAAGAAGTAATGAAAAACTCACATATTCAGCACTCATGGAACTCAAATCAAGGCAAGTACTTTATGCATGAGATTAACTGAGGTGATGAACAAATACATAAAGCACACGCAAACTTCCCAGTTTTAACAGATTTGATTGCTCATTGAAGTTAAAGTACTAATAAAGAGGTAAAAGGGACGGTTAAAATTTGCATGACCTACATCATAATTGCATTACTGAGGTGATGAACAAATACATATAGCACACACAGATTTCCCAGATTCACAGATTAGATTGCTCATTCTAGTTAAGGTACTAATAAAGAGGTAAAAGGGCGGTTAAAATTTCCATGACCATGAAGTGGTGCCCAAAACCACAGCTTTATAAACTCTTACATGCTAAAATGCAAATTACCCTCAAAATCTACTATATGCACACCGGCATTAAGCAATTTTTCACATTCTGTATCATGCAAATTCTCATGGGATGCCATACACAGCCTTACTGCTGTACCTGACCTGTGTATTACCCAACTATGACAGATCCCAAGAGTACAAAGTTTGCTCATGCCTCACCGAACCTAGTCTTCTGAATCATCTATACATTCAGAAGTAACAACTGGTAGACATTTATCAGAGGTTTAAAAAAAATGTTGCATCGTGGTTAAAAGCTTACTTAGCAGAATGATACTAAAAAAATGTTTAGTAGTGACCATGGATCAGTGCAGCAATGCAACAAACTTACTATTGCGATCAAAGAATGAATGCATTATTTCGTTCATATCTCTTCCTCAAATCTCATCAAGCTAGAACCATAACTTTCAATTATTTTCTGGTTATGCTCCTTAACCAGAAATGAGTAGAAATATTATTATACCCTTTTCTTTGGTCCAACAATCGTATTGATACAGGTCTACCCAAGAACAAAACGGAGAGATACTATTATTTCTGTTATGGTTCAAAGCTTGGTACTGATGAAGTCCAAATAAAATGTTCTCTGGTACAATACTGCTACTCTTATATCTAATTTCTCAATTTCTCATGCTTCTGGTTAGTGACGATAAAAAACATTGTCTTTCCAATTACTTACAAAACAAATCCTAATTTATTGTTCATGTAATCTAATGGCTTATATCCATGCACAGTTCCAGCATCATGTTATTTGGTGTTTCCAATGCTTACATGCTCTTTCATGTTTTCGCTATCAAGAGAAACAATTGAAGAGAAGCGCCTGCTATAAATAAATGGCACATGGACTACTGTTGATCCCAAGTCCAAAGAGATTGGTCAACCGGTTGTAAGCAGTAATGTAAGTTAAGCACATATTTGATGAATTAGCTTAAAGGTACACAAACTCTACGCTATCTAGCTTCCCTGGCCAGACATTGGGAAGAATCATTATATCAGTTTTTGATAGACAGCAAATCAAATGACACCCATAATTACGCATAAAAAAAAGGCATATCAAGATCAAACACTATTCATCATAATTGGGTTTCTTTGCAACTGACAGTCATCTACTTTATAAGCTTTTGACTATTAAGCACACCGGACCACTGAATAGGGTTCACCCAATGGGATAAGCCTAACGAGCCAACATTTCTCATAGGTTCAACTTCAGAAATCATCTCAGCAGAACTAGCCAAATACAGTGTGCCTATTTTCTTCATAATCACTAACATTTCTAGTTCATTATTAAGCAGTGCAACATTTGAATCAAATTAATTTGCAAAGCTTCGAAATAGCTAACATTTATCATATAATCAAATAAATATGGAATGGAAACTGAACTCAAGAAATGAATCCCGAAAACTAACCTCAAGTGCATCAATTGCTTTCGAAACACCCATTTGAACAAAACTCTTCATAATATCATCAGCAAACATAAGCTCAATAGTCTGATGATAAACCCTCAAATTCTCAACCTCATGAACCTCAATCCTACACAAATTCGCCAAACCCCCAGAATTCTTATGACAATCAGCAATCAAATTAGCAAAAACTGAGCTATTTTCACTCAAGACCTTGGAATCTAATTCCAACACCAAACTATTCCCATCTCTTCCTTTCAAATTTAACCTAACATCATACTTCTCATTAGAAACAACACCAACAACAACTTCATCCTCTTCTACAACTCTCTCCGGTGATTTCTCAGGCAAAGGAGATCCAACTACAGAACAAGTCTCCACAGTCTCAACCCTAACATCATTTTCTTCAGTCAAAGTATTATCAGAATTAATCGGAGAAACCCTTCCCGGTGACAAAATCCGCCGAGGATCCATTCTTTTACCCAAAGAAGAATTCTTCGCAACCCCACCACCACCGCCAGCAGCAGCACCACCACCCCCAAATTTCTGATGAATCAATTTAGATTGCTGAAAAGAAGATAAATTCTCAGGACTTTTAGGTGGATTAGTAAAAGAACAACACCATGATGTTCTGTGATGTAATAAACCCTGACGTTTCTTACTCAAGACCGATGTTTTTTTCGACATTTTTTTGATAACGATTGATTGATAATGAAATTAGGTTTTTTTCAAGAAGAAAGGAGGGTTTTGAATTGCAGCATTGAACAGACCAAAAGAGATGGTAGCATCTAGGAAATTGTATTGATTTGAAGCTTTTGAATTTCTTCTAGGGTTAATCGAAAGTTGGATTCTTGTTGGTCTCAAAAGAAGAAGAAGAAGGAGCGTTTGATTGTAATAATTGTGCTGATTCTCATGGGTGTACTAGAGTTTAGTAATGTAAGACAAGATTGTTTCTTTATTGGTTTAATGGTGGGGGAAAGATGTCAAAAGGGGTGCTTGGTTGTCTACAATCTTGTCTCTTTCTTTCTGCTAGTGCTGCAGTAGTAGTGTTGGGTTTTAATATAGCTGGAGCTGGATATTGATGATGGATTTAATGATGACACTACTACAGTCAAAAGTCTATTTCTATGATGTCTAGAGATGTTGATTGGATCTATTAATGATTGTGGTGTTGATCTATGGTTGTTATTATTAATGGTTATAAACTGTTTTCTTTTTTCTTTGGTAAACTACTATCAATGCATAATCGTGTAGACGGCGGTGGTTCAGGTGAAAGTCATAAATTGAAGGTTTCTGAGAGTCAAGACATTTTTATGTTTATTGGGCTATCGATGTTATGTGATTTTCCAAGGCAAAGAAGCAAGCTAGAATTAATGGTTGTTACAAACGCCATTATAAAATTTCACATATATTACCTGCAAAAAACCACCATAAATCAGTAGGTTGGCTTTTGTTTAACTCGAGTCTAAACATGGATAGGTTGTAAATCAAAACGCATTGCTGTAACCAATCTTGCATAATTTTTGTTCAAACATCTTTGAATTCAGGTCTCGGATATCAGCGCTCAGTAACTTAACCGCTTTACTTCAATGATATTGAAATAATGAATTTAATATTGTTAGGATAATGGGAGTCTTACTCGTAGGATGCAAATCCCAAAACTCAATCTTGGGAGCTGCTGTTTATGTTAGGATGGAATGATCAAGGTAATGCATGCACGAGCATTATCAATGGATTTGAGTAGAAGTGACCTTGCAACTTGGGTATTGCACCACCTTACGTAGGTTGGATAAAGTAGGAAATGCATAGAAAGAAGAAGAATTACAACGACCGACAGCTAAAAAGCGTCAGCTGGGTCAGCAACAACGGCTACTTTATTTGACAATTTTCAGGGGGATTTTCATTATTCTCCTAGTGGAGTTCTTTTCGAATATACAATACAATCTTGTCTTTTAATATAAAGTAAATTGAAGAGCAAAGCTATCCCGCACGACCCTTGTGCGGGAAGCTATCACGCCAAAAGATTTTTTACTGTTTAGATCATGTTAAAACCCGTATCTAACAAATCTTGAATCCTTTAGGAGAAGTGGTGGTCCTTTTCGAAAGTGGTGGGTCCTTTCTCAAATGATGGGTTCTTTCCTAAATGCGAATCTAACCGTTGATTTGATCATCCAACGGTAAAAGAAGCCGCTTTAAAAAAAAGCCATCCCACAAAATCGTGTAGGATAGCATTTGTCTAAATTGAATGGTAAAATGGCGATGATTTTACACCCATTTTGTGGATTTTCTCGACATCTTTACTACATTATAAAGCAAAGACCTCATTTGAGGCCTTTTGACGGATATATCCCCACATTTTAATGAAAAATAAAAATAATATGAGGGCAGGTTGGTCAAATGCTTTACTTCAAAAACCCAAGGGGCATAAATGTACATTCGCACATTCTCAATTTCGAGAAACAGATTCAAAATTCAAAATTCAAATTCCAAATCTAATGATTATAATCCCTCCCACTTATGCTCTCTTCCATTTTCACCTAGATTCACAGTGAGGTAACGTTTTGGAATTATGATTTGTACAAAGGATATCTTCTTCTTTTGTTGGATTTGGATTTCTAACTCATGTCTTTAGGATTGGAATTTATTTTGCACTAATAGTTAGGGTTTTGGTTAGGGTGTATTCTTATATAAATTTACATTTGTTTCATTTGGTTTTTGTTTTTATTTTCAATACGGATTACAGAAATCACGTGGAAAGCTGTAAAACTTGGTTAGATGTATGTGCTTTTCATTCAATTGAGTATTCACTTAAGGATTAATCTCATAGGGTAATGTCCTTCACCTTTCTATATCTTTCTCTACTTTGATTTATGTGAGATGTTTTGGTGTCTTTGTATATGCGTTTTACATTCTGCAAAGGGATGCTTTGCTGCAACTTTGTTTCTTAGTGATAATTTGAAGTATCTTTATTTGATTTTTATGATTCAATCCATTGTTTGTATGTGAAATGTGTGAGTGCCCATGAAGTATTCGATAATTTGTTAGGTGGATTTTTTTTTTTTTTTGATTATTTAGGGGTAGTTTGCTTTTGTTGGTAATGGTAAAAATGAGTTGCTATGATCGCAGGGAATTCTTAACGTATGTTCTTAATAAGGTCTCTGATGATATTGCACAGGGAATGACAGAAACAACTTATAATTAGCAAGGTGACAAACGCACTGTAAGGAATTCCCATTTTGTCACTTTTTTTACCATCTCTTTCTTCTTCAAAAGTTCTTAGTTACTGCTCGAAGTTGAGATTATATAAAAGAATTAGTTTTCTTACATTTCCTGGATGTCAACTGAACCCAAATCATTACTTTGAAGGGAAATCATCAGTGACTTTTGTTTTGGTCATTTAATATTCAGATACAATGGAAGAAGCTGAGGAGAATGTCAATCTCTTTGCGACGCTCCCAAAGGTATATCACAATAGAAAGTTCAGATTGTAATTCAATGTGATTAGAAACTACCCATCGATATCAAGCAATTAAAGATCGAATGCTTTATGTTTTCTTTACTGAGTTCATTCATCTTTGGGGTAGTGATGCCATTTATTATCGATTCTGACTACAATGATAAGGTATGGCGTTATACATTTACTCATCGACCGATTTTGCACATGTTTACTTCGTTTTATACTATTAGAAAAATCTGCCCATTCGGTTGTGAAGAAACATTTCGTTATGATTTACGATATTTCGGTGCAAGTAGTTCTCGACAAATGTAATTTATAACTCTTCCATGCGGTGTCTGTGTTTTATAGATACCGTTTGAATATGATTTTTACTTTAATTTTTTTTCATCTCTTAAACAAGAAACTGCACAAGCTCAAGAAGGGAGCAATAAGTATCATTTTCCTTTCCCTTGCTGGGAGAAGAACCGATGATTGATTAAAGACGGGTATAATGGGAGCAAGATTTAGACAAGAGAGTATATCAAGCAAAGGCGAATGCAATTGTCTAGATCGGGCTCCATTTTTGCAAAGAAGGTATTATTTTCCGATCTATGCATTTGTCTCATTTTGACAGGAATGTCGAAATGTTTGGTCTTCTTGCAACTTCATATATTACGTTGTCGATTGTATTTGTCTTTTTCCCTTTCTTCTCTTAAATATATAGTTTCTTTTATATGAAGATATCCTTACAGTCTTGCTTAACACCCATTTTCTTCTCACTTTTGAGTAATAAGTAGTCCTTTACATTGGGTTCCCTAGCACCCATCTGATCAACTTGGGTCGACGCTTAATACATGAGATGGTTGTTGGTTTTGTTTAAAGGATTTGTGCTCCATCTGTTGATTTTCCTTGACTTGACGCTCAGGAGTTACATGGGTGATAAGACCATTTGGTCCATTTCAGATACTCCTTCGACTAAGAGTAAGTCATAAAATCCATCACATTGGATTCTTGAAATTTAATTTTGAAAAATTCTCTCATGTTAAACTCAAGTAGAGATTGGGGTATACCCAAACTAATTGGGGTATACCCAATGAGACAAAATAGGGTCATTTTGAAGTAAAAGAGGTCACCCTTAACCAAATATTTTCAAAATGGCAAAATTGCCCTCGTTTAATTAACCCTAAAATTTTGATTAGATTAATTAATTAAGTTTAAATTGATTGAATAGATTAAAACTTATGAATTTTAAGTTATGAAATTTTGTTTTTGATTGAACTTTTTGTGGGATGATTTTTGATGATTTTTTTTTTTTTTTTGAGAATATCTCTTGCAACGAAAAATGAAGCACACAACCGAAATACTTCTAAAAGGGATTGTGAATTCGTTATATGAAATCATACTCAAAATCAAAGAATAAATCAACACTTTCGATTCGAAAATATGAAAAGCCTGCAAGGTCGACTAATGAAGATCTTCTTGCGCCAAAAGTGGCCTGAGCAAGATCTTCATCGTCGACCTCGCCGCCAAAAAGTTTCCGCAAGGTCTTCATCGCGACCTCGCCGGCCAAAAGTGGCCGCATGATCTTCATCGTCGACCTTATGACTTTTGTTTTTTTGACATACGAGAGATGACATAAAAATTTTATCGTCGACAAGGTATTCAAAAATACCCTTCCTAATGTTTTGGCCTAAGGGTATTCAAAAAATACCCTTCCTATTTGTATTTGACCCTAAAGGTATTCAAAAATACCCCGCCTACTTGTTGAAAAAATTCTACGCGCGCCATGGTCAAGTTATGAAAAGTCGGAAGATATGCATGTTACACGACTATTCTTCGGCCAAAAAACACAAAATCATAATTTTCGATTTCTAACCTAATATAACAATCAAATCACACAACACAATGATGGGTTTGAGTTTAAACATCATTTATAGTCTTCTTTTCATTTGTTAGAGTCAACAATTTTTTTGGAAAATCAAAGTTGAAGATTTTTATATGGCTTTGGTTGATGGAAGATGAAGATGAAGAAGAAGAGAAGATTAAGAGTTGGTTAGTTTTTTAATTTTAGGGTTAATGAAATTAAGAAATGAGTTTATTTTTAAAATTTAATTAGTTCAAGGGTATTAAAGTAAAATCACACTTTTTAATAATGACACACCATGTCCCTTGAAATTGGGTATACCCCAATTAGTTTGGGTATACCCCAATCTCGCCAGGATGTTAAAGGCTATTCTGCTTCATCTTACGCCACTGTCTATGTAATTTATAGTTCCACCTATATCCACTAAGAATTTGAAGATTGGACTCCGTCAAAGCAGAGCAATGACAAAAGTTCACATTCAGATAAGCACTTTCATCGCATTAGCCGTACAATTGCTTAATTTCCTCTGGAACTGAGAAATGCCAATAATAAATGAAAGGCGTATGATGAAAGCTCCTCTCATCGCATTTTTGTATTTACTAGATAATTTTACCACTACAGCAAGCCAATTCATGTTTATGTAGGTGATATTTTTGAAACTATTTTTTTTTCTTTTAATATTGTGAAATTTTCCCGATCGAGTTGCCAATATTTGTCTTTTACTTACGTGATGAGTTCGGCCTTATGAAGCAAGTACATTAAGGTGAACCTTAAAGTGTGACCAAAGTGTAACAATACAAAAGTATGAAATGCCGACTGGCGACTGCAAATAACACGTGCGTTAGCACGTGCCCTCTACTAGTCTAAATAAAGACATGTGACTGTTGATTTCAATTCAATGAAGGCCGATCTTTCTTGCCGCGTGCGCGTCTAGGGGCAGGAGTGGAACTAGGAATTTAGTCCGAGAGGGGCGTTTTTCCATCCCGGACTTAAGCCTGTTTTTAAGAACATTTTTCAGCTCAATAGAAATTGGTAGTATGAAAAAATGGTTTTTGAAATTTTGACCCTAGCTTAAGCTAATGGAAGCTAGATGTGGACCAATCACTTCCACCACTGAAATCAATGGGTGGGAGGTTTTAAGGTTTGAGTACATTTCGACTTCTCGGTGGGAGTTAGGGATTTTAAGATTTGAGTGGGCATACAAAAGAATTTTGAAAATTAGGTTTTAACAATTGGTCCACCTTTCAGTTCAAGCAAGTTTCTCGGAGCTCATAATTTCATAATTTTATTTTATTTTTTATTTTATTTTTTTTGAACAAAGAGGATATTCCACTAAACGAAAGCTCTAAAGAGCAACGTTACGTAACCCCATAACAAAAACAAAGTAAACCAGTTGCCGTAACGGCGACCCATAAATTGGACAAGCTTCTATTGAATACCAATTGGAAATCCATACTATTGGAAATCCCCAGAACAAATCATAAGGGACAACTAGCATCCATATTGCAGAAAACTAAAGAAGCCGAATCGAGATATAGGAACCGACTCTGAGAACAGACTCCACTGAAAGAAGTGGAGGCAACACAGACCGTTTACAAATAGAACAACAAACTAGTAAACGCCAACAGAAACAAACGCTACCGAGATCAAACACAAATGAAAACAGTGACCCACTCAAGGAACATCTGCCAAAATGTTGACTGAAAAACTAGCCGTCATCTATACACAGCAGCACCAGCAACTCTAGCTCCCTGCCGTCGAACCAACAAGATAGATCGTAAAGAGAACCACCAAAGAGCACCTCCATGGCCAACAAAACATGAACTCCAGAAGCTATCATCACCACCATATCAGAAGCTAACACTTCCACCAGAAGTAATCAATAGTATCACCACTAGTAGTCATCACCTCCACCAGTAGCTGAAGTCACCAAACAACCAAGGAGTAAAACAGCAACCCCACAAACATACACTGCCACCACCATCCAAATATGAAGAATCTGAGATATTAACCCCAAAAAATCACCATCTGTAAGACCTAAACTATAGATTTTGAATAGATCTAAAAAGAGGTGCACCACCAAACGATTATTCATGGAAAAGGCAAAACAACAATAAAAAAAAAACTATTTATAACTAGTTACAATAGTTACAGATGAATCTTACTTAATTTGATCCATAAAGAACCAAATCAAGCAAGATTCAAAGATAACAGATAAAAATTATTTGGTCAGTGAAGATAAGAAAAGAGGAAAGAGAAAGAGAGGATAAGAGAGAAAAAAGAGAGTTGTATCCCAGTTGTTTCATAATTTCATTATTGTTTACTGGTGAACCTTAAGAAAAGTTGTGTGGTCGAAACCTTAGTGCCCAATCTGCCGAGTGAGAACCACCGCTATAACTATGAAGTTAGTTTGTACAAATAAATCCTCCTTCTTATTTATTCTTCTTCGTTGATTACTACCTTAAATCTTATTTTTTAGAAGACACATTTCTTGCATTCATAAAATTTGTTGTCTCCCTGCGATCAAAGCATCATCTATCAATAAAAATACATTCTCAAAACTTCTGGAAAAAAAAAATTCAGAATCTTCCCATCTTCCCCCCACTATATTCAAAAAAGTTTTGATAGTGCATAAAGCGGTCCCACCATCTCTTTAGATCTCACAAACACCCCTTCGTCGTATTCTAAAACACAACAGACTCGTCTTTTCAAATGTGAATTTCATTGTGTAAATGTGAAAATAATGATATACACGTGTTATCATGAAGGCTTTGCCTTATAAAGACAAGAAAACATAATCTACAAATATAAGAAATAACATATGAAATTAAGCTAACCTTCCCTGAATGGTACATAAAAATTCAAAAAATTAAATATAAATGTTTCTATTTTGGATAAAATCATCACAGATCCATGCATTGACTCAAGAACAATGGAGGAGTTTATTCTCTTGGTTTCGTATGTTAAGACATACTACTTTCGAGTGGTGAATTTGGTCTTTCGTATATTTCTCCAGGGTTTTCGAAATAAGGGATATGAATGATAGGCCCGAAAAGATGTATAAAATGAAGCCTACGGTGATACCGCAAGTGCACGGTGTCGTGATGTAGCACCGGGCACGTACGGGTGAACCACGAGACTTGTGGTGCCCTTATGTGATCTCGAGGCTTGCTACTTAACCAATTTCAAGTGACAATGTGACAACAGGGGTTTTATGTGCCGAAACGGCCGAGTAGTAGTGTGGTGACTCTAAGCTAAGGCAAACAAGGAAATTAAGGGGTTGCTAGGTCCGCAAATCCACCTCCTCACCCCTATTGTGCTTTCAACTAAGTTAAATGTCTTGTTCCTATGTCGATGAGTGAAGATTGTCAATTCTACCACTCATCTTAAGGGTTTCACCTAATGATATTTCAAATATCGCCTAATGTACTAATCCTAAGTACTAGTTGTCTAATTAAGAACAACTAGTCAAATAGTATTAGTATTAAGAATGGAAGCAAAGGTCAAAACACTTTCAACACAAAGATTGACTCAACTACAATGGCATCCATGGCGTTGGCATGCACTTTGTGAGAGAACCTGGTTGAGGTGTTTAGAATTTGAAGCTATCTAATAACATTAAATTCTCAAGACAATCAACAGAGTTTCAACACAAGGAATCGGGTTTCATTGAAACCCTAACAACAAAATTAAAACATGAGTAAAACAGAAAATAAACCTAAATTGACACTCCGGCTAATCCAGGCGTAACTAATTTCTCAATTTCCCCTTCTATTTATACAAGCAACTCCTCCAAATACCCAAACCCTAAATTTGATTAAAAATAGAAAATAAATGACAATTAAGGCAAACCCATACTCGACTTCGCCTGCTCCTCTTTCTCACTCTCGAAACGCCATGCATGGTTGTTGGCTAACCTAACCCTAGTTCTTATCTTCTCTAAGTTAGCTTCTAGGGTTGCGGAAGCTAAGAGAGAGAAAATAAGAGCTAGAGAGGTGGGTGGTGCTATCTGTTTGTTGATGATGATGGTGACAAAGAGATAAAGGAGTGATGATGGAGTTCTCGCACTGGGGGTGGGTGAAGACGGTGGAGGTGAGGGTTTTGCAGAGAGGCGTGGGAGAGGAAAGAGAAGGTGGAAGTGAAATGAGTTAGGTCGAGTGGGGGTATAGGGGTATGGGTGTTTCGTTGTGAGGCACGAACAAATGGATGATGAGAACGCTCACCGAGCGTTGGATGAAGCTAATGGAGATCCGACGGCCGAGAATGGTAAGCGGTATTGAGTGATTCGATGTTGAGCTGAGCAAGAAACTTCGATGTGCATGAGGGAGCGACCGTAGGATGCAAAGAAGATGAGATCTCGACGGGCCAAGTGTACGGCTCGGATCCGGCCGTGGGTAGCTCTAGCCCATGTCTTCTTTGTTGGGTTGCAACCGATTCGCGCGTGGGCTTTGGCTATCCGCTCCATAGATGATCGACTCCAATTCTTCGCTCTTTGGGCTCCTCGATTCTCCGAGCTTTATTTATTACCTAAAAACACAAAATTAATTAATACAAATATTTATTCTTGAAAACAAAGAAAATACGAACTGGGATAATATCCGATTTATGAGCACAAAAGATGAGTAAAGTGCCAATAAAAAGGTGTATAACTATGCAATATTTGGCACTCATCAAATACCCCCAAACCCGAATTTTACTTGTCCTCAAGTGAAACAAAAATGAAGAAATCCTAACTATACCACCGTCGTAGGTCTCGAATGCATTTAGCGTATGCACTAAGCCTTTAAACCCCTAGGTGTCCCTAGTGGACGAGTTGTAGTCTCGTGAGGGTTTACCGAGGTGTACCCACAAAACCTTCTCCAACTTCGGAGTGTAAAAGAGTCTCAAGCCTCCAAGAAGCTATGAGGACATAGAGTTTCGCATGCTAGTAATGTTAGAACTATCGAAGAACGCATTCTCATCCTTAAGTGCCGAGCGAGAAGTAACCATACCATATGAAAGAATTCGGATTCGATTGTGATCATAAGTCTCAACTTCCGCCTCACCATTAGGGTTTTATGATAATTGCACTCAAAAAGATCGCTTTTTTAGTCTCTCATGTGTGCAGCAGGAGTAAAGAGAGAAATCCCGCACACGTTGTAGGTAAGAAGGATAACCTTCCGAAATAAAATCTGAGACTCCACGTGTGTGGACAAAAAGAATCTTTTTTTCGATGATCTCTAAGAAAGGAAAATCAACCATTAGCAAGGGGTGGAGTACTCACTCACTTCTCACCCGATCGGCAATTAATATCACTCTCTCATAACAAACCATAGAAACGTCTTCAATCTTCTGGGTCTTCTGCCTTGATCTTCAACTATTGATGACGAACTTCTGAACTTCACAAAAACTTAATAATATTTTTTTTTTTTTTTTTTTTATTTTTATTTTTTTTTTTTTTTTTAACTTTGTGGTAACTAGACACAGAAAATAAACTACAATTTTTTTTTTTTTTTTTTTTGGTTACAATAAAACGATAAACTCAATTTTTCACAAACTTCATTAATTCTCATCTTATTTTCTTTTCTTTGTTGCACATAAACCTTGGACTATATCAATTTTTCTTTCAATATTCGATTCTCGCTCCTTTGTTTGACGATGATGTGTTTCTATGGGTCTTGGCTGATTGAGAGAGAGAGAGATGCTAACCGCAAATCGATATTTAGAAGGAGTTTTCATCTTTAGACGTCACCCTCATGATTGACGGAATTAGCACTCAAGAGATCAAAAGTAGTGCCGAAAGTGGTGCGAAGTTGGGTAGCTCACCATTCCTACCCTAATTGACGTACGGTGACACACACTCTAAAAGCTTTTCTAGAAAGTCACAAAGAGTGAAGGTCGGTACCTCGCTTGATGTAAAATGGGTAGTCTCCACTATGGGTGATCACAATTCTACTACCGAATATCTAAACAAAGACTCCTAATTCGCCCTCCTAAGATGGTTAAATCCAACTTTAACGCTCTAATCAACTAAGGAACCCGATTGTGTTCTCCTACTTTCCAAGTTCTCGTTATTTCGGTCGAATCTCTATGTAAACATAGCTAAAAGCATGCTAGTGACTCTAAAATCTTTAAAAGTTGGAGGTTTTTACAAAAGAGTTTTTTGAATTTTTTTTTTTTTTTTTTTTTTTTTTTTTTTAAAATGAAAATAAAAGATTAAAAAGACTAAAAAACTCTAAATGCAAATCACACCCCCAAACCTAAATCAAACATTGTCCTCAATGTGTCTACATATAGAAAAAATTTAAACAGTCACATACCGAGAGAACTGTGCTGATAAGAGAAAAGGGAAGAGATTACCGGATGTCGGCAAGAGCAAGGTTGAGCTTCATTCGTCAAGGCTAGAATCCAATATTCTCAACGAGATCATATCGGATTAGCATAATATATGTGCAAGAAGACTCAACCGAATCAAGAAAAGAAAAATTTAACATGTCCTACCGGATATATACAAAGAAAATTCACCATAAACCAACAATCTAAAGAGTTGAGGATCAACCCAAAAAGACGATATGTACACACATTAACAAAATTTTTACATAAATATAATATGAGAGTGCAAGTAAGACTGTAGATGTGAAGGAGTTTCCCCCAAACCTAAACTTGTGAACGGGTGTGTTTGTGAGAACAAAATCTTGCAATTTTAAAGGTACATCATGCAAAAGGTCTAACTCAAAATGAGTTTTGCTAATTACAGAAGTGCATATACACATTCCAACCGTGGCTCCTTAAGAGTGTTATACTTTGATGCAAAATAGTCCAAGAGGACTTGGGAAGCACAAAGCTCTAGGCCTAAGTTAGGCATTTTCGAAAAGTTGGTATTGCAATTTTGTTACAAACTACACCTAGGTTGGGTGAAGGAGTTTCAATTTGTGACTCAGAGAGAGGTTAGGTACATCTAGGTTGTTTTCATTTTTAAAATCATTTGTACCATCACACACTTTCCTAAAGTCAAAAGAGGGTAAATCATGTTCATTTTCACAGATAATTGCACAGGTTCCACATCAATATCACATGCATGAATATCGAAGAAGCATCATTCATAGGGTTCACAGGAGAGACGTCTAACGTCTCTCGAACCTAAAGGTTCTATCACATTTTCAAAGTACACATGCTCTTCTAACACATCATATTCATCCTCATCATCATCATAGCACAAATGCATTTCCCTAACATTCATTTCATCTTGAAATTCCTCCTTTCCTCATTTAGTGCATCATATTTGACTCAATTTGAGTTCTAAGCTCGCAAAACCTTTGGTCAGTTGACTTTTGATATTGCTCAAGGTTTTGACTAAATTCAAGAATTTCATTATGTTGTTCAATGAAAGGAGAGTTTTCACTAGTGGGTATGCATTCCTCATATGGATATTCATTGTATGGTTGTGCATGAGGTTCACTAGAGAAGGGAAATTCGATATGTTGCTATGTGGATGGTCATGCATTGCATTCATTTCAAGCCTAGCATTTAGCTCCATGAGTGTATCCATTGTTGATTGCAAACTAGAGTCAGGGGAGTATAAAATTGTTTATCTCCCCACCGTGGTGAATGATGCATGTGTGCAAAGTTGATTATGGTCCCAATAGTCACTTCTAGACACTTCGCTTCATTGGATTATCATGGTTTTCCCTAGACTGTCTAAAATCATGCAAGATATAACAAGATTCAGCAGGTGGTCTAAGCCACCACATAAGGTGCAAGCATGCATTTCATATTGCCTAGGGGAATTAGATTTGACAGATTGCCTTTTTAAAGCGATAGTCGAGCTTCTAATTGATCTAAAAGTGATGACTCGGGTATGAGGAGAGTGTTCATTCTCAACCCGTGATGGATGATACATGTGCTCATAGTGATTAGGGTATGTAAGGTCGTGGCCCCGAGAGGGCGCATAAAATTCCCTAAAGTCACTATGGTATGTGGGGTTCATCCCGTGAAGCGTGCCCGTAAGCACGCTTTCTAAGGGATTTGTTTCCATCCCCAGCATGCGTACCAAAATCCCGACATGGTCTAGCTCTCAAATTGAACTCAAAGCCCAAAAAGTGGACTAAGTTTGGTTTATTGGGTTTTTGGTTTGTTGGGTTTCATTTGGTTTGTTGGGAAAGTTTGGTTTATGTGGGCTTGTTTGGTTTAAATGGGTTCATTTTTGTTTTTGTAAACTTTGGTTTATGTGGGAAAGCTTTGTTTGTTGCAAAGTGTGTAGCCCGTATGGATTGAGCCCACTTGACAGTTTGGTTTGGCAGCCCAGTTGGGTTCAAGATTATATGCACAAACCAATGAGATGTGGCTCGCTTTTGTTTAAGCCCAAAGAAGCCAGAGGTTATGTGGGCTCGGCCTATGCAAACCCAAATTTCGTTTGAAATAGCAGCCAGTGTTAATGTACAGCCCGGTTATAATGCTAAGCCTAGTTGGGTTAGTTCGGGTGAGCCGGGTTTCATTTGGTCATGCCCGAGGTTGGGTTATTAGCCCAGGTTGGGTTGAGTTGGGCTCACTGGTGTAAGCCCACTCCCGGGGTGTGTAGAGTGGGCTTGGTTGTGTGTAGACCCAAATTATGAAAAATGAATCGATTCAACTCGGTGAATCGCTAAGGTCGGATTGACTCAGCGATTTAGGGAGTCAACTCAACTCGGCTGGTTCAACTCAGTACCAGTTCACTTACTCAGCTCTCCACTGGACCGATCTCACTCAAAGCCTCAAAGCAATTTTCACCAAAGGTCGGATTTTTAGGTTGTCAATGGAGTTACAAACAAATGTGCAAAGCACAATATCTGAGCATGCAAAGGGTTATACAGGTGGTAGACCAAGGGCTAGCCAGGGAGTTCAAGCTTGCAGCTTCAGGGGGCTAGCAAGGGAGCTGGATTATCATGCACAGGGTCAGACGATGGCTTAAAGGTTCAAAATCTAGCACTGAATCATGCATACACACAAGTAAAAATAGGTTTAGAGAACAAACCACCAGTGCAATACTGGGTTGTAAGCACTCCACAGTTGCTCCTTTCCTTTGGCTTGCTCAAATAGCCAGCAGCTGGCAAGTAAGACAATGAGATCGAAGAAACACAACACAAGCTCGAGGTGCACTCCGCCGGCTCAAAATGAGAGTTAAGTTTTCTATTTTGCACAGCTCAACAGATGTAAAGATGCACAAATGCACACCAGCACCGAATTTGAAAGTGCAATGTATGAGAAGCGACCACCATTAAGAGATGCTGCGTGTGCAAAGCAATGGAGCAAGATGCTCAAGATGCAAGATGCGAGATGCGGGTGTATGGAATTACAAATTACAAGTTACACTATGAGAATTACAAATGTTTGATGCAAATGCGTATGATTACAAATAATACTGAGCTGAAGAAAGATGCTTGAACTACAATGCAAACATATATGCGGGGATGCAACTTGGATGAGCTAACTAAACATGCAATGCTCCGTAGCAATGAACAGATGCAATAGAAGATGCTTTGAAATGCAATGATTGATGGGATATACGGGGAAGTAAAGAAAAGACGGTGAAAGGGTTACAAGCTAAAATGCGGATGTAAAGAAATTTCAAATTTAAAAATGCAATGATGGAGTAACAATATACTAAGTTACACTAAAAAGTTACAAGCAAAAATTTAAAGTGATTATGTACAAGGGAGGACTGGAAAATGCAAAGAAACAAGCCGTTAATCGATTGGGCACACGCCAAGTCCCCAGAACGGCGCCAAAAAACTTGGTAGGCCCGAAAAGATGTATAAAATGAAGCCTACGGTGATACCGCAAGTGCGCGGTGTCGTGATGTAGCATCAGGCACGTACGGGTCGAACCACGAGACTTGTGGTGCCCTTATGTGATCCGAGGCTTGCTACTTAACTGAATTTCAAGTGACAATGTGACAACAAAATGGGGTTTTATGTGCCGAAACGGCCGAGTAGTAGTGTGGTGACTCTAAGCTAAGGCAAACAAGGAAATTAAGGGGTTGCTAGGTCCGCAAATCCACCTCGACCCCTATTGTGCTTTCAACTAAGTTAAATGTCTTGTTCCTATGTCGATGAGTGAAGATTGTCAATTCTACCACTCATCTTAAGGGTTTCACCTAATGATATTTCAAATATCGCCTAATGTACTAATCCTAAGTACTAGTTGTCTAATTAAGAACAACTAGTCGTGGGTATTAGTATTAAGAATGGAAGCAAAGGTCTGAAACACTTTCAACACAAGATTGACTCAACTACGGTGCATCCATGGCGTTGGCATGCACCGTGAGAGAACTGGGTTGAGGTGTTTAGAATTTGAAGCTATTTAATAACATTAAATTCTCAAGACAATCAACGAGTTTCAACACAAGAATCGGGGTTTCATTGAAACCCTAACAACAAAATTAAAACATGAGTAAAAGCAGAAAATAAACCTAAATTGACACTCCCACAATCCAGCGTAACTAATTTCTCGCTTCCCCTTCTATTTATACAAGCAACTCCTCCAAATACCCAAACCCTAAATTTGATTAAAAATAGAAAATAAATGACAATTAAGGCAAACCCATACTCCGAATTGCTCCTTCTTCCGCGCTCTCGAAACGCCATGCATGGTTGTTGGCTAACCTAACCCTAGTTCTTATCTTCTCTAAGTTAGCTTCTAGGGTTGCGTGGAAGCTAAGAGAGAGAAAATAAGAGCTAGAGAGGTGGGTGGTGCTACTCGTTGTGATGATGATGGTGACAGAAGAGATAAAGGAGTGATGATGGAGTTCTGCACAGGGGGTGGGTGAAGACGGGGAGGTGAGGGTTTTGCAGAGAGGCGTGGGAGAGGAAAGAGAAGGTGGAAGTGAAATGAGTTAGGTCGAGTGGGGGTATAGGGGTATGGGTGTTTTAGTTGTGAGGCACGAACAAATGGGGATGATGAGAACGCCGCACCGAGCGTTGGATGAAGCCGATGGAGATCCGACGGCCGAGAATGGTAAGCGGTATTGGAGTGATTCGATGTTGAGCGGAAGCGGAAACTTCGATGTGCAAGAGGGAGCGACCGTACACTACAAAAAAAGGTCCCATTAGTGAGGGTCCATAAACCGTCACAAATAGAAAAAAACCGTCACAAATAGCACAAAAACCGTCACAAATAAACATTTGTGACGGACGGCAAGCCGTCATGACTAGTAGCGTCACAAATGTTATTTGTGACGGTTTTTCTCTTTTTGTGACGGTTGGTCATCCCTCACAAATAAATTCTCTATTTGTGACGGTTATTTGGCCCTCACAAATTATACGACCACCGCCGGCTACAAATTTTCCGGCAACGGCTCCCAAGTCCGGTTTCGCATTTGTGACGGTTGCCGAACCCTCAGAAATATTTTCCGGCAGTTAACATTAACCGGTCACCGGATTTTAATATTCTCGAGCCATCGCCCGTTAACGTTAACCTGGTCACGGAGTTGGATTTTAGAGACTCAGAACATAAATCTTAGATAGAAACTTGCATTCATAATATAACAAAGTTTTACAAAGTTCTCCATTGAACTTATATTCATATACAATAAATTTTTACAGAGCTTTGAAACTTGCATATATATGCAAGTATATTTTACTGTTTTAAAAACATCAGAATTTAGTACGCCTGTGTAATGTTTGGGAAACACTGCGACCACATCTGATGGCATGAAAACAAAAAAGACATCATCCCTTTCCCTTTACATTCAAAAATCACCCACCCATATGGCATGAAAACAAAAAAAGAATCATCCCATTCCCTTATATATTCAAAAAACGAGCACCTATATCAACACACCATCCACACCAACATCTTCCATTCATGGACCGTTCCCGATCTCCGCATCGTCCCGTAACATACACACCATTTCAAACATTATCATCGCAGAAAATTTCATGCCGAGGTTCAAGGTTTTAAGGACGAAATAACTTAACGAAGCAACTCGGCTACCTCAATAGTGCCTCCAGCCTCTACAATCCTATCCAAGGTCAGCCCGATAAGCTGTGTTGCTAGTTCCCGCCTCATCATGTGCAACAAGAAGTGCCTCTAATTCAGCTATTCGTTGTGTTCTTTGCTTGAAGTTGTGCAAGAGTATCCTCCGGCTTGTTGCCTAAGGTTCAAAGTTTCGCACTTGGTTGATGGTTGGCTTGGTTAATGACCCTTCACCCCAATATTTCGTGGTTTTATACCACTTTGCCTAGACAAATAACACGACCCCCTTTATCTCGTCCTCGCACTTCTGCAAATGCATCATGCCGTCCTTGTAGCACAATTGTAGAACCTGGTTCGCTAGCTTTGATCTCTACTTCCTCCATTGCCTTCTACAGAAACACCGATTTGATGGTCAAATGCTTGAGTAATCATATGTAACCAAATCCAAAATTCATTAAGTAATAAAAATATACAACATACAAGTTCTGCAGACACTTCAGGATCCATCAATACTTCATCCGGGTCTTCAGTTTTCTTTTTTTTTAGTATGGGTAACTTCAAAAACCTCGCGTCGTTTAGGACGCCGTCCTAGTTTCTCCTCCAACTATAAAAAAGCATTCAAGAAGAAACAACATCCCGGTTAGTACACAACACGTGTTTTCATCAATACATGTTCAATCTCTTAATCAAGTCGAGACTTTAGCATGACACAACACACATTTCTACGTGGAATTGGATGTGAGAAGAAAAGCAATTGGACTGGACAAGTCGTGTGACCATAGTCTGCATTACCAATACTGAGAATAATGCATATTAAAGCTGGAACCAAAAGATATGCAATGGCTAGATACCAAAATGATGGATTAAGAAATCTTTTCCACTTATCAAGACTCAAACAGAGATTATCAAGAAATAAATATGATATCAAAGCATGCAATAGATACAACAATTCCTATGCTAAGCCATAATATTGGTCGCAGATAGCTCGCTGCGCACTTATACTTAAACAAAAGATACAACAGATCGTTTACCTCTGCTGCACACTTACACTTATCAAAGCATCAAGATACAACTTACCTCTGCTGCACACTTTGCATGTGGTTTAGAGCCAGTAGTATGGTGAAAGTTTTGTTTCTCCCTGTTCTGTTGGTTCACCTTGCATATTTCCTAGACCAATTACATATAAGATTATAGTGTTAGGACTGCTTAAAACTATAATAAGCATTTATCGAATTGACACTTATGCTTAAACAAAAGCTAAACAACTGCTATGAATCATAAGTTCAGAAGAGCAAGGAACTACAAAATACTAAACAAAAGCTATTCTTTTTTCTTGAATATAGACCATCTGTAACACCAAAACAAAAACAAAGAACAAAATAGAAAAGAACAAAACAATATTGACACTTACTTGTTTCTTCACATCTTTTTCCCAAACCTCAACAAGTATCCTCCACTGGCTCTCAACAACATCATTTGGTGGATTAGCAAGACGTTCTTCCACTGATTTCCATTTGTCATATGCAGCTTTCTTAACATTATGTTTGTGACCCCTCCACCTATCATTCACCTTGGTAAGAACCCAGTGCTCCAACACTTCTGGGTACGCAAATATTTGCTGACAATTATACAACCACAAAAGATTAAAAAACATAGCAGAATTTGAGAAAATATATATATATATATACAATTTGGATTCAGTAATGTACCTTTATTTCAAGTATCACATTCTGAATTAACTCCGGCAACATGTTTTTCCAATCTCCTACTGTTAACGGTAGCTTGTTTCCATCTTTCGCTAGATGACTGATATATTTGGTTAGGTAAGTACCATTTTCCCCCAAAGGGCACAAGAGACCCATATGCACTTCAACTTGAATTCTCTGGTTCGGTTGTAGGTTTTGCAAGAACTTCATTTTCGCCGGACCTCGACCCATCCTACAATGAGAGTTATGATGCTGTTAGTAAACATAAATTGAATTGACACTTATAATTAAACTGAGAATCAGATTTATCGCTAAAAAGCAAGCAAAACTTGAAAATAAACAATTTCAAAAGAACAATCTATTGAACTATATATTATATTAAGACGAATACATTAAAAGTAAAAGCCAAGAAGGAATGCAAGTATATATGTTTAACAATCATCATCTGATCCACTATCAAACTCAACATCGGGACCATCATTATCATCTTCTCGAAACCCATCCACATATTCCTCTTCTTCTGACTCTACTTCTTTGTCGGCGTCTTCTTCTACTTCTTCTTCTTCTTCTTCTTCTTCTTCTTCTTCTTCTTCTTCAACACATATTTGTCGACTCCCAGTTCCCGTAGGAGCATCAACAACCACCCCATCCCCATCATTTATAAGACCAATACTTTCATCCTCTTCATTGTTCACCATATTTCCCTCGAAAAATTATCCAAAGAGCAGATCAGGATTGTCATCACCCATGTCAAAATATCCCTAGGTTTAGTCCTAAGCACAACACTCCATTCACGTTCTGCGTGTCTCCGGCATAAAAAACTTGTTTGCATTGAGAGGCCAATACATAAGGCTCCTCCCGTTGTGTCCCCAAGAGATGGTTAAAGTTCACAAGCACAAACCCTAAGTTATCGGTCTTCAAACACGAAGTCCTTGTTCGCCCGAAGTATTCACCACGTTTGCCCAATTGCACTCGAAGAGTACATATGAGCGACCTTGTCTATATGTCACCAATTATATTTGTAAGTATTCCATAGTACGTGCGCTCCGTATCATTGCTTGTGTTACGAGTCGCTCCATTCCTAAACGAAGGCGCTGTTGAATCGACTACCACACCACTGTTCTGTGTCTTTGCTCCATTTTCTTTACTTACAACTTTGAAATTATATCCCTGTGTTGTATAACCCTTGAATTGTCTTGCATATTGAAAATGGACCTTCAAAGAACTACATCTAATCCTTCGGCAATTGTCACTTTAGATCGAGTAAGCAACCTAATATGATTTTAAACCAACCAAAAACTCAAGTTTGTGCTTTCGCAGCCGTTCAAGATCACTCATTCTTGGGTGCAACATAGCCAAAGTGTAGTTTTGTGTTGCCTAAAAAAGATAATCAAAGAAAAAATTAAATTGTGTCGCCAAAAGTGTAAATAAATGAATGAATATATCACAAAATAGAATATTTCTTACGCTATGTACGGAGCTACATCATCATCATTAGACAAGATATAGTCATGCATCTTCTTCTGTTGTTCGCCAGTTAAAGCAAATCTCTTAGCTTTCCCAATGGGTGTATCATCTACGTATCTAGGTGGTCTGTTGGTTCTTGACTCAATATCTTTGAGGTACCTCGCCAAGAATGTAACACATTCATCAGCCAAATACCCCTCAGCAATAGATCCCTCTGGCTGAGCTTTATTCCTTACATATTTCTTCAAAGTGTACAAATACACCAAAAAAAAACTTAAGTATGTGAATATCAAAGTAACAAGGAATAAAGCTACATTTAACCTAAAGAGATGTTAAAATTCACAAAAACTAAAACTATGGCGTTGAACAAAAATCATAAGAAACAATCAACCCGAAGAGAAGTATAAAATGTATACCTTTCAATAGGGTACATCCATCGATATTGCACAGTCCTCCTAAACGTGCTTCGTCGCGCTTGGATAGGCAAGTGAACCATAATGTCGAAGAAGGCGGTGGAAAAATTCTTTCCAATTCGCATACAATGACTACGATGCGTTTCTCTAACTCAAAAAAAATCCTCGGGCGTGATACCTTCGAGCATAGTTCACGGAAAAAGAACTCAACTCCATTAGCACTTTACTGACCTTAGACGGAAGCGTCTTTCGGAATGCCAAAGGGAGCAACTGCTGCATGAGCACATGTGAATCATGACTTTTCAGTCCAAATATTTTACGTTGCTGGACATTTACACATCTTGCAATGTATGCGGAATAACCATCAGGAGTCTTCAAATTCTTCAAGACATTAAGGAACATCGTCTTTCTTGCGTTATCCATGGAATAGCATGCCCTTGGTAAGAAGTATTTCCCATTTGATAGAAGATTAGGATGAAGTTCAGGTCTAATCATCAGGAGTTGCAGATCAAATCTCGCTTTAAGACCGTCCTTAGTTTTTCCAGGAATATCCATTATTGTACCCAGAATACTATCGCAGACATTTTTTTCTGTATGCATCACATCTATGTTGTGTTTGAGAATATTATTTTCCCAGTACGGCAGTTCATAAAAAATACTCAACTTCTTCCAATTGCTAGGCATGTTACTTGAAGCTCTACTTGATCCTCGTGTTTTTCTTTTTTTGCGGACGATCTCCCACAAAAATCTCCTCAAACCGTTTTCCAAATGTGTGTGGAATGTCCTTCAACAAGCTCAAGATATCTGGCCCTAACAATGGGTTTGGAGGTGGGCTACGTTCTACTTTCCCATCAAAATCTTTCTTAAGTGTGGTGCGGAACGTATGATAACAAATGGACAATCACCACAATTACACTGCACACATATACTCTCAAAATTTCAAAAACACAAAAACATATGGATAGTATTACATATCTATTTGAAAGGGGCCCATGTAGACTGTGACTCACACGTAAAAGTATTCAATAAAGATAAATATTATTACCTATGACCCATCTAAGAATCGTCAGGTGGCCCATGTAGACTGTTTTTCTTCCATTCTTCAACCACTGGTGCCGAGTTTCTTCAAGACACGTTGAACATGCCAATTTCCCTTTATTACTCCATCCTGAGAGCATTGCAAGACCAGGATAATCACTTATAGTCCATAGTAATCCCAAGACGCCAGATTGAACATTTCATTTTTTGAGGAATCATATGTATCTAACCCTTCCTCCCATAACTCCTTGAGCTCATCTATTAGCGGTCTCAAATATACGTCTATGTCGTTACCCTCGTATGACAAACAAGATAATAAGTTTGAATATTTGGTACCTTCGATGCAGAACATGCAACAAGTCTAAATGTACCATAAATAGACAAAGGAACAGATACAGAAATTATTGAACAACTCAAAACAACTCAATTATTAAATTGTGACTCAACTACATTTAAAAATACAGAACTACACATTTCAAATAAAAACAATGAGATCCAATGCAATTGCAAGCCAATACTGAGCTTAACCTATCAATAACAAGGAGCTAATGCAGTTCCAATCATGCACAACAACTAAGAGAGATCATACGGAATGTAATAATAACAATGTAACCTGAAGCATTAAATATCATTACCTGGACTATGTGGGCCTGGTATAAGCATAGACAATATCATGTTAGGTTGTTTCATGCATAACCATGGTGGTAAGTTATATGGCAAAAGAACCACAGGCCATGTGCTATGTGGATTTCTCATTGAGCTATATGGACTGAACCCATCAGTAGATAAGCCTAATCTGATATTCCTTGGATCTGCTGCAAAAGTTGGATTCATCTCATCAAAAACCCTCCAAGCTTCAGAATCACTGGATGTCTCGCACTCCCATCTCTTGTACGCTCTTCGTGATGCCATCTCATATCTTTTGCAGTCTTAGAACACATGTATAATCTTTGTAGCCGAGGTTTCAAAGGAAAGTAACGAAGTATCTTGGCCGGCGTTTTCAATCTCCCATCTTTGTAACGAGAAGCTTTACACACAGTACAAGCTTCAAGATCAGCCGTCTCCTTGTAGTACAACATACAATCATTCGGACACGCATCAATTTTGTGGTAGGACAATCCCAATTCTGATAGTATCTTCTTACATTGTGTGAAGTTTTCTGGCAAAGTGCACCCTTCTGGAAATGACTCTCTCATAAGTTGAAGCATCTCTTTGAATGACTTGTCAGACATCCCACCAATACATTTGTAGTTCCAAAATCTTACAAGAAACGACATCATTGACATTTTATCGCGCACTGGGTATAATCAAGTTTCTTTGAATCTTCTAACAACTTATAGAATTGTGCACTGAACTATCACTTGGCATGCCACTCATTTCGCATCTAGCATATCACTCCTATCCTCATCAAGACACATTGGTATTCCATATGCATCTCGCAACATCCCCGTAATGTCATCTCCAACCTCTTCACCGTTGTTATCTAAAATCACCCGATCCACATTTGTACTACGCTCGCCCCAAATCACTTGGAAATGTCGTTAAAATTTTCACCGTGATGATACCATGTAGTATAGCTCCTTAACATACCATAACCGACTACATCATCATATATCTCATCTCTCGGTCTTGTAACCTACATTGGCGCACTCTTTGCATGGACACTTCACTTTGTTATCTTCGTAACGAACCCCTTTTCGAATGCATAGTTTAAGAACAAACACAAACCTTCATGAAACTCCTTACTTGATCGTTGATAGTGAACCCAACTCTTATCCATTTTTCAAATCGCAATATCCTTGAACTAAAGTAATCAGAAACCTTTAAGATAGGATGGACAAAAGTACTGGCATCATAGAAAGGTTTGTGAGAAACTTAGTTACAAATATACAATAGATATTAAGCACAAAAGAACAAAAACAAGAACTACAAATGTCAGCCTTACAGTACATAAACCATTTGATCAGATACAAAAGCATCTATGGACGAAGTTCAGACATAGAAAAAGAACTTCTGCACTTAAGGGTACATAAATCTTAGCGTAGATAGGAAAGATAAGAAATGAACATAGTAGCTGGTATAGTAGATTGAATGAAAATTCCAACAAAACTAAAATGTCGAGCATAGATTGATGGACATGTATAAGGAGAAGTTGTAATAAGAAAAATAATCAAAGAAAAGACGCTACACAGACTGCATATTTTGGTGTTTACCGAGCGTATCCGGTACATGAAACCAACTAATCTTTGCATACTTGTAATCAAGAAAGAAAATAATGTAAAATACATTTTCTTAACCCCACTTTGAAACTCGTATTAAAACCTGTCACCAAATAAAAAATAGAATATATTGTCCTCAAAATGTATTGTATTTTCTAAGGAAAATTAATCATTTTCTCAACCTATAACAAAAAAGCTAATTTTGTAGTTGTGTAGCACCCGACTCTAGTTACTTGCCATTATCTAGTTTGATAAGGAAAACAAATCGACATGAAAATCAACCATTGGATGCCAAACAAAATGAGAGAAGGGACGAAGGTCAAGGATAAGGCTTGGACACCAAGTATTTGATAGCAAAATCGAAAAGCATGAAGTATGCAAATCCAAACAAAGTGGAATTCAAAAAAAAAATCAAGTTAACAGACATCATTAGCCGATTGCATCAAACAAACTACTAAAACAACTTATTGGGAACTTCTACAGAAGTGGTTCAGAAGACCGAACCAATGATCAAGTTAAACTTGTTAAGTCGCACTCTCAAAATACTAATTGAGACAAACTAAAGAAGACCATACCCCGAACCTCAAATTCGGAAAAGAAATTCAATTTAATATCAACATATATGGAGACGATGAGCTTCATTGTCTCTTATCAATAGTGGTTAATCTACAACCAAGCAACAAATATTTATGCCTTGAGACCTTTCTAATGCAAATGCACTTTGTGATATAATGTGTTATACAAGTTTGCACACATTTTGTTCAAACTATGAAGTATCCAAGGGACAAGGAAAATATGCTATTTGGCCAAGTACTTTCAATGACATACTAAATAGTTTATTCATCTCGTTAGTTGCATCGAGACTGAATTACAATGAAGAATAAATATAGTTAAACCAGGGAGATACAAAGATGCTTCCAGTGCGCAAGAGTTTTCCCGCCAAAGAAATACAACATAAACGCACTCTGCAAAGACTTTACCAACTCTCGTATCTTAACTACATACGAAGATATAAACCACAAATCAACCCAAACCCAACTTTAACAAAAGAAATTACAAGAAACTACAAAAAAAAGACATCAAATTCAATCAACACAAAGGACCACAAACTTCTATCAAAAGGAAATCAAAGAAACAGAAATCTGAAAACTAAAAAAATTAAATTAAATTAAATTTCTTTTCAATCAAAATCTTCACCTTAAAACACTCCTGTAGGTAAAGCTTCTTCCTTCAGATCCTGCATAAAAAGAAAAAATAAATTAAAAGTAACAAAGAAAAAACAAAACCTAGAAATTAAAAAAATTAAATCTTCTTTTAAGATTCAAATTTTCACCTTAATTGGTTCCTCAAAAAATTCCTCTTTTAGTTCCCCTGCAAAAGAGAAACAAATAATTAGAATTATTAATTTGCAAAATAAAATCAAACCCATTAATGGATTCTCACCTAACAGATTACTCGAGCTTCATCCTTTCATTCCCGCAAACAAAATCAATTAAAATCAAAATTAACATTAACAAATTAGAATGACCGTTAATGGAAGAACAGATCTTTTAATGGAAGAACATATCGAGAATGATAACGGGAAAATTATGGAGGAGATAAGATAAGAGACAGAGAAGGTATCTCACCTTAACAGTTACTCAGAGCTTCATCCTTTCCTTCCTGCAAACAAAATCAATTAAAATCAAAACTAACAACAAATTACTTTTATTTAGAGAACAGATCTGTTAATGGAAGAACATATCGAGAACATAGGGACGACATGATAACGGGAAAATAAGAGACGAGAGAAGGTAACATGGAAGAGCAGAGGCGAGAGCAAACCTGAAAGTTCCTCAGCTGCGGAGAAAAAAATGGAAATGGGTAAGAGATGAAACTGACTAGATATTTTTAGAAGATATAAGATAAGGCAAAAAAATAGTAGAATAAAAAAGAAAATTTTTTTCTTATTTTAGTTAGAATTTGGTGAAATTAGTGCGGGAGAGAGCGGAATGCAAAAAAAAGTGGAGCCAATTTCTCAAACTATTTTTGATGGTCGAACTGGCAACCGTGGCTATTATTCTCGCCTCGAATTGTTTTTTACATTGTCGGAAACACGAAACGACAAAAGAAAACCGGTCCTTTGACTAAACCTACTATTTCCCACGGTTGGTCAAAAACCCTCACAAATAGTCACTATTTGTGACGCCCTTATAAAAAAGCCCTCACTAATAGGACTGTTTTTTGTAGTGGTAGGATGCAGCAAGATGAGATCTCGACGGCTTGAAGTGTACGGGCTCGGATCCGGGTCGTGGGTAGCTCTAGCCCATGTCTTCTTTGTTGGGTTGCAACCGATTCGCGCGTGGGCTTTGGCTATCTGCTCCATAGATGATCGACTCCAATTCTTCGCTCTTTGGGCTCCTCGATTCTCCGAGCTTTATTTATTACCTAAAAACACAAAATTAATTAATACAAATATTTATTCTTGAAAACAGAGAAAATACAGAATCTGGGATAATATCTGATTTATGAGCACAAAAGATGAGTAAAGTGCCAATAAAAAGGTGTATAAATATGCAATATTTGGCACTCATCAATGAACAAACCTTATGACGTGATAATCACATATCATGTGTATTATTACAATTATCATATAACGAATACTAGAAGAATTTTGAGATACCAATTTATTTAACAAAGAAAAAAATATATTTGAAAGAAGCTATGAATTTAATCTTCATTATGTCATTTGGAAATGGAATCTTTAACAAGTTGTTGATATGTTAGCTAAATGCCTAATGAATATAAAACAAATTATGGGAAAGCTATCAAAAACTTTGAGATACTAATGTTTAGTTATGTTAGTTACTGATCAACCAGATTATTGTTGATTGGTTTTTCATATTTCGTTAACAGATCGAACTATCCAAATTAAGAATCCATTTATACTACTTCCACATTTAAGCTTGAATATTAATGACTTCGCGACTTAAAGATTTAAGTTTGTCCTTACACTGCTGAGTTTTATCGTCTTAGCTTCGCAGCATTAAATCACGATATCATACAAAATGACTAAAACACATGAATCTTGAGTACCTATACGTGGATTAAGAAATTTAGAAACAATATTGTTCATTAACGATGAAGCTCAATTGTATCCGGAGATTCACTTACAAAACAATTACCTTTCAAAACCTCTGAAGAATGAATTAAAATATCTTAGGTTTGTGGGAGTGACTGATCACTGAATTCAACTAGTTTATATGATTAATTTTAAACATTTGTCATATCTTGTTAATATTGTAATTCTAAACTTATTTCTTTATCCATATTTAGTATACACTTACATGTATGGGTGGATGTTAACCAATGTTGAAACAAAAAATATTCATACTTACCATTTGAAATGTGAGTTTCATACATTTTTTGTCATAAGTACAACTTTTCCTAATTTATACGCAAAATATGATTTTTTTTTGATGATCAGTTTTTTCGAAGATATGCCTAACAAAGGTGTTTATCGTCGAATGCATTAAAGGTGATCCTAAAACCCAGTTGCAGTTTTGAAAAATGATCCAAATGTTTTTCTACCAAAAGTCCATGATCCAATTCTTATAAATTTTGACCATAAAACTCTAAATCCAATCTCTCCATCAAAGCTTCATTTGAATTAAAAATATGTTGGGTGATGAACTAGATTGTTGTAATCAAAGTGAAGATGGTCTTTTTTCTTGTTCATCATCATCATTGTCAGCAACTTCATAACCCCTTAATTGTATCTGCATCTGTTGCCGTCGTTCGAATAAAATGTGAAGGTTTTCATGTTTACTAGGATGGAAAATGTGAAAATCGTCTCTTTATAAAGATTGTTGATTTTTTCTGAGATTTATTAACTAACAATGATGAAATTGAAGGGGGGAAGAAGAACGCAGTTAAATAGGAGCATAGATTTGTTTCTGCAGTTTCAAAGTTTGTGAATGAGAAATGATTTGGGTTATTTCCTTATTTTCTATTTGGATTGCCATAATTTCATCTCTCAATGTTTTTAAATTCATTTTGTTTTTGATGCAAGAGATACATTTTCATAGTTAAGTTAGGATCAATGCATATATTAAATACATTATAACATAAATACTTTATCGAGTTTATCAAGATTTAAAAAAATGATCATAAAGGAATAAAAACAATTTAAAACTATGTTTGGTAACATCCCAATTTAATGTTCTGATCAGAAAGAAACTTATAAACATAAGATAGTTTAAAGTTCTGATCAGAAGGAAAAAAAAAAACAAACAAACCATAACACGTTTAAAGAAAGAATTTTTCATTTTTTTTTTTCCTTGGACAGATATTAACCGGATATTTTAAGAGGAAGCTATTGAATATATGCAGGACCTGATTTACAATTCCATATGCCATGACAGCCATTCTGGTCTAGGCATAGATGTTATGGTCATCAGACGCACAGGCTGTCAGCCCGTAATTCACTTTATCATTGATGAGTATATAAGCCTGAAATGGTAAGACACTCTTCCATAATAAATGCATGAAATGTGTAGAGAAGTTATTTTTCAACTTAATTAAGTCGAAAAGTTAAAATCTAGTTTGATCATAAAAGTCTTAGAATGACTTTTTATGAGGCATATCTTCAAAAAAACTGATCAGCAAAAAAAAGAAAAAAAAAATTGTATATAAGTTAAGCAAAGTTGTACCCATAACAACAAATCTATGAAACCCACATTTGAAAAGGTAAGTATGAATATGTTTTGCTTACGAATATGTTAACATTCGTCCATACACATAATTGTATACCAAATATTGAAAGTCGATTTAATTATGACAAATAAAATTTAGCAAAGTATTTTGCCATGCCAAGTTACTCATTCCAACGACAACTAATATAACATATATAGATATTGGGAAATTCATGCAGATGTGAAAAAGGCAAAAATCAAACACTTGCAAACAAACAATAACACAAAGATACTAAAATACCATTAAGTTCACATCTAGGATCCACATGCATTAATTAAATTTCCATGATTAGAACTATTACATTCATAATAGATAATCTTCCTAATTTAAAGTTCTAAGAAGGAAAAAAAAAAAACCAAAAAAAAAAAAAAAAAAGTTGAAATTAAACGCAAGTCCCATAACAACCTAAAAGATATACCTTGATAAAACACTGTCACTGTTAAGAAATAACCTAACGATAGTTGCCTATTTCCTCTAATTACCTGATAATATTACTTTTTTGTCTTACTTCAAAAAAAGTTAGTCATCTCACCGAGGGTAAAGATCTCTTCGTCTACGACGAGAGCACCATACTGGTAAAAATCCTTGAACCTCAATGGTCTTTGAGAAATGATCTGGGAAGAAGTTTGCTTCCCTTAGGAAATAGTTGATATAAAAATACTTTTTGTTAGTAACTACCACTCTGAAGATTTAAAATTTGTAAATATGTAATTCCTTACTTGAATGACACAATCACAAAAGGGTCTAAAATTCTACGTTGTTCTTTATTTGTTGGGCGCCTTTGCTCGTGATCATATACCTCGCACCATCAAATTCGACATAAATTTCGACACGAAGCCTCAATGTATGGATTCGATCTCATGGTAAGTGGGATTGGTAAAGTTTTAAAGGACCGCCACCGATTGTGTATAGAACCACTGAATCAGTAGAGCTCAAAGCGACGCCATACCCTCCAAATTGTTTAAATACCCTCATTGTTTGTTATATCTTTATACAATCCACCACAATCAACAATTATCTTACAATCGTAAAACTCTACTGAATGATAAACAACTTCTGCTAAACTTTCATCAGCCGAGTTTTCCTCATATACAAGCGGTAACCAACAACATCTCTTGTGAAGACCATTTTTGAGTTATGACTATAAATAAATATAGATTTTTGGATAATCAATAAATTAAGTTTGTTTCAAATTTCCTAATTATATTGAATGAGATTAATCTGGCTTTTCTAACCCGAACCACTTAATGAAATTCTAACATAACTGACTGAACTGCTTCTGTACCCTTTTACCTTGAAGAAGCTTATCCATCAGCTAAACCAAACTCGAGAGTACTCGGCCCAGTTACTAGTCTAGTGGAATTTCCATTTTCTTGATTACCTAATATTACAAGCCTATAAATTCCAACAAGGTAACCCAAGAAGACCCAATATTTAATTATATAGAGTAGGATCTTCTCCAAGATGTACAACGGTCGATTCCTCCTCAGAACCAGTTATTTATGGTCTTGTTGATATCCCGATGGTTTATTATACAACTTTGGATACTCGCTGCCCTGAATCAATGATTCACCAATCATGTTTCATGTCTTATGTGGTTTATTTTTCAGCACCTCTCATACCTCTTTGAAAACCACTTCCACTACCTCCACCATTATTGTTCTTTTTTATATCATATCTAGATCTAGATCAATAGTATAAAGCATAGCTTAGCTAACTTTGCTTATCTGAGTGGTGGTCAGGATTTATCCTTGGCAAAGATAAATCAAAGGCTGTGGTTCTCCGTGCCACACCCTACAAGTCGCACACGTGGTGTTCATTCCAATATTATGAATTAAAAATGAATACTCAAGTCAAGATATGGAATTTCAAAAATTATAACTGGGAGGTTCGAACTCATGACCTATTGTGTCATAAGAGTGGCCTCTAACCATTGTTCCACCTTGGTTGGAATTGATAGAAAAGATAAATCAACAGTGGTTGTTTGTTCAACTTAAATATTAATTAGTATAAGTGTTTTATTAATTAGTATAAGTGATTTGTCTAGAGAGAAAATAAATCTATGGTTATGGTTTGTTCAACTTAAATATTAATTAGTATAAGTGTTTTATTAATTGATATCTCATTAATTTCTCATGATAAATGATTTATTAATTTTACATCACAAATATCCCTTAATTAATATTAATACATATCTCCATCAATAAATAATAATTTTGACAAAAATTATTTCAATAGATATTAGTGGTGGTGGTGGTAGTAGAGGAAGAAGTAAGTGGTGGAAGCGGTGGAAGGTGTTACTAAGTGGTGGAGGCGGTAACATTAGTTTTGGTGGAAGAAATAGTGGCGCTGGATGGTTTTAATGGTGGTGGTATTGGTTTTTTCTTTTTGAATCAAAAATAATAATATTTTTACATGACGGGTAACATTGTATTGTGAAAAGTATAGTTGGTTGTTTTTGACACGATCAAAAAAAGCGGATAACAAATACTTTTAGGATGATACCAAATCATATAAGACAAAATGGTTGTTTTTGGTACCACTTTGCTATCTTTGGTAACCGTTAAATACGCATGATTTTCAAAAGATTAACAAAAAACATATAGTTGAATAAATTAATTGACGACCTAAGTTTGTTAAATATAAACTTTATACATGACGTGTGGGATCAAAAGTTATAAGTGTGCCAAATATTTTAGGAGGGATGGAAAATGGTGGTGGTGGAGAAAGAAGTGATATCTCGGTGGTTTGTGGTAATTGGGCGATTTTGATGAGTAGTAATTGACTATGTTAATTATGTGTCACTACAAAAGGATAACACTATAAATTAGAAATGTGGTTGATCGTCTTAATGCTAATATAAACTCGGTTAAAATACATGAAAATTAAGAAGAAGAAAAAAACATTTGGATGTCACGTTATATAATAAATAACACTAAAAACTACATATTTAGTATCAAGGTTTCTCCATCCAATGGATAAATCTAAGGTTGTATTGAGATCCCGTAAGAAGAGGGCGTGTTGGTCTTGGATCTCTGAATGATAATGAATATAATGAAACGCTCCCTCTCGGTTTCTCCAATGAAAACCGAAACCTTCTAAAAAAAAATAATCAATCGAAAAACACTTAGATGGAACGCATCACCACCAGTGTAAACTTCTCTGAATTGCTACATATCCAGTGAAATATCTACAGATTAATCTGGTGATTTCGTCATACCGTAGTTTTTAACGAGGCATGCAATTAAATCTCTAATAGTGATTTTAAAGGTATTTAATAATTACAAAATTCTCTTATAAGTTTTGTTTATGCAAGTATTGATTTAACTTGGGTTCTTTTACATTTTTGTGTTAAGTTGATGACTTTTTAATTTGAATACATGTTTGGTTAACAAACTTTGATACATATAGGGTATTTTCTTTGTAGAACTGATGTTAGTCTCTCATTTTTCCCGTTAGCACTTTGTTTCGATCCCTTATTTGTAGACATTATTTGAATAATGTTGGGGTATTTGTTTAATCTCAAGGCCGATTAAACCCAATGTGTGTTGTATACATTGAGGGCGACGAAGTTTGTGTCGGCTCTACCTTGAAACTAATAATTTTTCTTCTAAGGTTAGTTGAATTTATGTAGATACAAATATCAATATCACTATGCTCTTTAAAACTCCAAATTACTTGAGTAACAATAGATGTGAGAACGTCATTCATGCACTACTTAACATAGTTGGTGTGAAATCTTTTTATCCACGAATTTCTTCAATTTTATGTTATCAATATGATTGAGAAAGAATCTTACACATGTTTTGATTTACTATTATAAGTTTATTTTTTCAACTTACATGTGTATATCTCTCACCTTCCAATAGCCAAGGGTTATTCATTTTTATAACTCTCACATTTTCAAAAAATAAATAAATAGTGTTTATCTATAGTAGGCAAAATATTATGGGTTTTTGCTTCACTCCTTAGAGCCTTAGTTATCAATAATTTCGGAACAAATGTATTCATAAACATCATGGAGTTGGATTGCGGTTTAGGTATATGTACTGTTAGATGAAATATTCTTTTTGAAGTTTGAAATTATGGCATGATGGAACAATAAATGGGGAAAAAATTTATTTACTTTTGTATTTTTTATTTTATTTTCATGTTGGCACAACATTATTACTCCGTCGGATAATAAATTGGAATAACATGCTTAAGTAAAAAAATAAAAAGATCGGGTAACCCATTTTGTTTCCCAAAACCTATTTGAATATCAAAATAATTACTCACGAATAAAATGAAGCAAGAGGAATGTGAACAATATCGTATTAGAGACAAAACATCCTGCCGTTACGCACGGTTAAGATCTAGTATATAATATAAAGTATACTGGTGTTTTGGTGTCCCAAGATTTCTGTTGGTCGTCTCTTTTTTCTGACCAAATGCCCCTCTGAGCTTTCATTTTACGGATTGGGACATCGTAATAACAGTAAGGTAACAAGGATACGTTGACAAGAATAACGAGTTTTACTTTATTTTGAGAAGAAAATCGCGCCGAAATCACCTTTTTCAACGAACTAGATCTATCGATAATGAAGTTTATTGATGAGACCTTGCCCCTCGGACGACCTGTCATTTTTTGAGGTGCCAAAAACCATAATTTATAGTCACCTACTGTCGATAATTATCAATAATAAACGACTAGCCCTACTTGTCAATAATTTTTGACGGGCATTGCTTGTCAATTAATTTTGGAATTGAATTGTCAGCGTTTTCTTTTTCTTTTGTGTATATTTTTATTTTTTTTCATAAATTGTAAATACGAGTGATCTAACGAACTAAGAATATTTTTAGCTTCATAAAGTGATATATATATATATATATTGTAAAATTCGATGTCATACATATTCTTTGTCCAAATAACATCCAAGAAAGAAGATCTCAAACCACATTGCTAGGGATAAAATCCTAAACAATCTTGCATAGACTAATACCTAAGAGCATACTAGAATCCAGAAACAATAGTGCCGAAAAGGCTTAACACCTGGTTTTGGCTATTTATCACCTGCCTGTCATCATCTAATTCCACACCAGTAACTAGAAGGAAAGTTTGACTCATTAAATTCCTACATCAATCAAAACTAACAATGGACATTCAGTAATACAAAACAAACCAAAGCATGTTAAATAATGTCAAAAAGTAAGTAGAATTTATGTGATTGACATAGGAAAATATGAGGAGATGAAACAAAAAAGATCGCAGGCTGGTGGAAAAACAGTTCTTCATGAAATACTTTTCATCTGAGCTGTTATTTGGATGACTAGTTTAGGTTTCTCAAGAACAATAGCTAACGTGGACGCGCTCGCATATGAAGATAACTATGTAATTGTAGTTATCTTGTCGGTATATCATGTTTCTTTTTTCTCCTGGTTTACTAGTACCGATGAAGATTCCACATGTACAGATATAAAGATAACAGTTTTCATCAAATTCAATTATAGTGTCTGAACATATCACAATTATAAAAAGAATAGAGGAAACTTGAATCTTGTAATCGTTAACTTTCCGAGCATCATGTCTTGCTCAACCGATATACGAGCATCTTCTAGTTCCATTAAGTACACTAGATCAAGGCATAATACATCCATAAGCTGAAGAAAAAGATATACTAGCATGTATATGTATATATTTCAGCTAATAATAAAGATCTGATCAAGTCAAATTAGACTTAAGGCAAGATTATTTCAGGATTGTAAGTAGAACAAAAAACTTATCCGTGTAACCCAATTACAACAAGATATTTTTCTCCTGCGAGTGGAAAACACATTATATTATTTCGATATCCTTGGCCCATAAAAAATGAATCGACATGCATGCCTTGTCAAATTTCTCAAATGGCCCCTGAAAATGCGGGGGTACCAAAATACACCACCAACTTTTTCGTAGGTAATATGTATGGACAAACTCAACACAACTTCGAGAGCTAAACTCAATAAAGGAAAGTATCTAGAGTTATATATTCATCTCTCTTGCTATTAGAACGTTTACAGAGTTGAATCTGTGAACCTAATCATAAAGAGAGTTCTTGGACGGTACCAAAGACTAATATCCAATGATCAATCAAGTCGTATCCAACAAACTAGGTCGGACGTATCTACCATGATTGATCAACACATAACCTATGACATTTAAATTATAAAGATAAACAACATAATACGGGAAAAAAATAACACATATACCATAAGTTTTGTTAATGAGGAAGAAAAACTCTGGGACCTAGTCCATATTGAACACCAAACTGTATTAAGCCGCTACAGACACTAGCCTACTACCAATTAACTTCGGACTAGAATGTAGTTGAGCCCTAAAAGGTATCCCTCCGATTAAGGTACCGTCGCACTCTTTACGCCTCTTGAATCCCAGCAGGACTCCACGTAATTGATTCCCTTAGATGAGGTCACACCAACTAAGAGTTGATTCAACTCAATTGAAGACTTTAAACCAAATCTGCCTCCCACAGATTAAGTTTATATAATTGATTTCCTTATTACGATCGAACCATATGATCAAAATCAAAACGTATGATCAAGGTGATGGAAATCGATACAAAGTATAACTATCCTCAAAATCCAGACTTATATGCAACCCGAAGTGCATCCTAAATCATTACTCACCTCACAAGTATAAAACCTGTGGAATCAACAAAGTCTAAGACGAAGAGAACTTTGATGATTTCTATCTATCTTGATTGGTGGAGTAAGATCTACAAACAATCAAGATCAGGATACTCGAGTTATCAAGGAAAGATAACTGGACCTGGCTTCACGAATCCTAATGAAGTATTTTTAGCCGCTAAACCCTAAAAGGGTTAGGTTGAGGAAGACTCTAGATACAACTAAGACACGCCAAAAAGTAGTGTCGGGATTCAAAAATCCCAGTTGCTTGAAGTTCCCCTTTTATAGACATTCAAAGCATAGGTTACTTTAGGTTTAAACTAAGATAGCTTTGGAACCAAGCAAACAATATCCACCATTATATGAATCTTTGAATCTGAGTTACATAAGCAATATATACACTCTGGTTAGGTGAAACCATAACCGAACCGTGTACAAAGACTATGTTCAACATGGTTAGCCGAAACTAGATAGTTTGAACTCAAAAGTTGTTTTTGGGTGAAAACTGTTTCTGCTAGTTTTGGTAATTTTGGGTGTGTGGATGAAAAACAAATCTAAACCCTATACAATGCACTGCACGGGAGTACTTTTGATTCGAGAGATCAATCTGTACAATCCTGGCCTAAACCAAGAAATGGCCGTTCCAGGCTTGATTCGGTCACAAAGTGAAGGAGAAAGGGTTGGTCTTAGGGAGGGAAGCGAAGAAAGTGTTGAGACCAGAATGGTTAATTCTGAAGATGTGACTTGTTTTATGACTTGTATCAGAAAGTGGATCTGGCTTGCAGAGTGGAAAGCTATCAGTTCTTGGTGATTTCTGGATACTATGTTGTTGCCGACCAAAAACTTGTGTTTGGTGGAAATAGGTGAAGCTTATTTATACAAGTCATATTGAAACGTACCCTGGTCTCGTAGGAAGTGGAAACGATTGAGTGGTGGAAGAATGGAGTAACCTATAACCACCAGAAACCCATGCTTCCATGATGAAGGAAGTGGATCCGTTTACACCTGTTACTTCTTGCCGCCATTAATTGTCCTACTTCATGACAATTTCCTATAACGAGCGTATTGCACACCGCACGATGTAAACCTCCAGACCAATACCCTGATTAGTATTGTAGCGCCCCATTTTCAGAAATCCTTAATTAGTGCACAAACCCAAAACTTAAAGTACTAATCTGACTAGATTGGGTATTACTAGGTTGCTTAAACCAAAGTAAAGAATAAACAACAACAAAAAATATAAAAGGAAAGTTAACAAGTGTTTCCCTTGCTGAGTTACGAGACCATACGCACTGATTTAATCCTTACAAATGAAGAACAACTTATAAAGTTTCAAAAAGAAGCAGGCTTTTTAAAACATGTTCAACTGAAGATTTTATAAGGGATAATTTATATACATACTTTTACTGAACATATGGATACAATGTGTTTGTGATAGATAAGTATATATACACAATTTACAAAAGTTAGTCTAAGTTAAACACATCACCTTCAAAATCTAGGATTTGGTGCTGTGGCCAAAGATAGGGCTTGGCGGCATGGCCAAGGCTAGGATTTGGCGCCGTGTCCAAAGTTAGGGCTTGGTGGCATGGCCAAGGCTAAAGTGGTTCGTGGCATGTTGTGGACTATGACCAAAAATTAGGTTTTCGGCTAAAAATCTTTGTTTCGATCATGAAATCCTAATTGGAGTCCGTTATGGCATTGGCCGCGAATAGAAAGTGGATTAGCACGTAGTGGCGTCATTTGTGGGACATTGGCATGTTACTGCGGCAAAGTGGCATGTTGGCATGTTACTGCGGCAGAGTGGCATGTTGGTATGCCGATTAATATGTTGTTGCAGCAGGGCGCGTTTGGCTTGCCGGTTAGTATGGTGGCGCGGCAGGGTGCGTTTGTCCTTTAATGTATGGTGGCGAGTTTAGAGCGACTTAATTGGTCAAGAAAAGGGGCCGGCTAAATATAAGGCGCGTCCACACCTCTAGTGACCTGATTGGTCGATAAGAAGGAGAGGGACCGGCCAAGCATGGGCATGGCTACACTTCTGGTGTGAGTGTGGCAGCTTTAGAGCAACCTTATTGGTCGAGGGAGATGGGGCCGGTTTAGGATGGGGCGTGGCCAATGGCGCTGGTTGGCCTAATGCATGGCCACGCCTCCCTTTGATGCTTCTCCTATCCTGCGGCTCCTTGTTTTCTGATTCTGGGCAAGATTTTGCACCTGCTAATCCATGGCGGATTAATGACCTAGTTTGTCTAGGCTTAATTTCGACAAGCAAGGTCTGATATACTGCGCAAGGCGCAAAACCCTAGCTTTTGCAAATTAGTCAGGATAATTGATTGAATTCTATGTGTTGATACAGAGTTCTTTTAAGTTCATTTCCAGAGAGCAGCATGCTTTCTGATTGAATACCTTATCCTTGATACTTGAAATTCGTGCTACTCTGCTGCGAGTGAACACAAATTGTCATGCCATATCAACATTAAGGGTTCAGCCGGGGAACATAGCACAGAAAGTATTCAAAGGAACTTATATTAAGTGAATATAGGCAAGGTGCCGAAATTTACTGAACATCTGGGATGGTTGCTACATGCGCCAGTCTGGATAAATTTTATGAGAAAATATTGAGTTGCTCAATAAATGTGCCAGTGAAGAGGTTGACACTCACGGCTCAGTATCTTTATAGAGTGACGTCACATCATATGCAAGGTTTTATAATTTTAACCCTAAGCTAAAAACCACCATCAACATTAAGTCCCTTGCTTAGCTAGGAACAATGGCATTGTTGTGGGGTAAGCATGAGATGGTGACAGACAAGAGTAAAATCGAAAGGGCAACACATGAAGAGATTGCCAGGAAAATTCGACTAACCTTTGGCAGGAGGCATGAGTAGTCTATGAACCTTGTGCTGGCGGCTTAGCGTATTTCCGGCTTGGCCACGGGGTGCTGGCGTTGGCGCTGCCACTTTGGTCACGGAGTGCTAACGCTGGTGATGCAGGTTCGGCTGCGGAATGCTAATGCTAATGCTGGCGTTGCAACCCTAGCTACAGAACGAGCGGAGATGACGCTGGAATTTTGGCTACGGATCAGCAGAGATGGCGCTTGGCTCCAGTCCGTGGAGTGGTGGAAATGGCTTCAGTCCGTGGAATGGTGGAAATGACTTTAGTCCATGGAATGATGGAAACGGCTTCAGTCCGTGGAATGGTGGAAACGGCTTCAGTCCATGGAATGGTGGAAACGACTTCGTTTTCTTGACCACGGGACGGGTAGAGATGGCGTTGAAACTTTTGCTCGACCGTGGAGCTGGAGGATGGAGATGGTGTTGATGGCTCCTGGTTCGTGGAACGGTGGAAATGGCACTTGGCTTCAGCCCGTGGGATGGTAAAAACGGCACTTGGCTTCAGTCCATGGAACGGTGGATGACGCTGCTACTTCGGCCACGGAGCGGTGATGATGGTGCTGCAACTTCGACCACGGAGCGCTGATGGTGCTGCAACTTCGACCACGAACTGTTGATGTTGGCGCTCGAAGCGTTGGCGCTGGCTTGACCATGGAGTGCTGGTGGCATGGAGCGTTGGCGCTGGCCTGACCACGGAGCGTTGCAGGTTGAGCGGTTGGTATTCCTCGTGCTGGCGCGCTGTTGGTTCGGCCATGGAGTGGAGATATTGGCACACGGCTTGTTTGGCTATGGATCATGAGTGTGATACGCCCAGTCATATATTCCCGTTCATGGAGCAATGAGGAATCTTGCTTCTGTTCAAACTCTAGAAACTCCGTTCGTATGAAAAGGGGTATCGACCCTCTTCTGTTTTTGTTGCTCGTCCGGCTCCGTGCTTTTGTCTGCAGTGTCCGGCTCTTCTTCGTCATTTTTTAGCGGTGGTAGAGTGAGCATTAACAGAAACAAAGCAATCTCAGGCACTTGTAATTAGTAGCAAGGCGAGCCAGGAGAACTCAAGGTAGGTGCTATTTTCCATTTTGCGCATGTAGCCACTTAACAGTACCATCGATCTTCTCCAGAATGTGTAATAAGGTTCTGGCTCCAGAAGAATGAGTATCTGACCTCTCCAGTAGATTTCAAAATTTACCAAACTTCATTACACTCTTGGGATGGATGGATGAAATATATGCTCGGCAATGATCATGTCAGGGCTAATCTTGGAGATTGCGGTTGCGTTGTTGGTCCATCCTTGACTTTAGGTTATCTGGTGCCTGGACTTTCTGATTGCGATGATGATATGCTGTGGATGCTTGCATGGTCGAAATCTTCTGGAGCCATTGGGTGAAGTAGACGAGCTGAGAGCGTTCCGTTGCCGATGTGCTGCTATCAAGTCTTCAAGGTCTTCATTCCAAGCGACATCCTTTGAACCATCTTCTGAATCTTGAACTATTGTTTGGAATGGGATGTGGTGAGCAGTCCCCAGTTATACTTCTGTTAGACCCAATGGCGTGGCTAGATATGTGAATGTATCTCTATGGCGTTTTTTTGGAGTCTTTGATGCACGTGTACGGCTTCATGTTGAGGAATTCCTGCGACTCGTAAAACTTCGACAGTGATGATGTTGAAATCAGAATGGTTGAGGGGAGTGAAAAGCATCCCATGTTGGTAGTCCCCATGTGTAATTATTCTGAGCCTATTTTCTCGTGGAATATGTGCTTGTACTGCATTCACTGGTAAGGTGGTGACTGCGTTCAAATCTCTAAACCTGAAGGAGGCTTTAGTCCCCAACTGTAGCCTACTTTAATTGCATCACCTTGAATCCACGCTTATGGGATTTGATACAAGCTTATTGTACTCTTCTGGATGTGATGTTGGGATTCTGAGAATCATCTCATGGACGAAAAATTGTGGATAACGAAGAGGTAGCAGTGAGAGAGTTTAATCGTGGCTCCCTCTGTCTCTTCAAGAAAAATATTTCAGCCGCGTCTTTGGAGTTATCTCATGAATGCTTGATTGCTGTAGGGTATGGACCGCGATGAGCAGTCCCCAGTCGCACTTCTCTTTGGTTACTGAAGTTGTTTCCTCTGAGTAGGCTTGGGATCCGTCGTGGGCCTCGTAAAGTGTTGCACACGCCTTTTGGGAAGAGAGGTGATGATATCCTTACGCTACACCTTTGAAGATTAGATGACCTTTTCATGGCTATGAATTTTAGGTTGATCGTGTCTCCTTTGTAGTGGTTGTTGCTATGGTAAAGCTCTCGCTGGTATCAACAAAACGAACAACAACAGTTCTTGGCAGCAGATGTGATCAGAAGAGACTACATTGTCGTGAGAACCAAAATAGGTTGGCTGGAATTGCATGGGCGTCCATGGAAGCAAAAGGATTGACTGGATGTGTAAGCGAGTAAAATTGTCCACGACCACGAGCTTTGGCGGGATGAGACAAAAGGTAGCCAAAACTATGAACCTTGGCTGGCTGCGATCACGATCCTTGACAGGGAGGAGTGTCGTTGAAGTGGTTTTGGCTCCTGGAGAGGACACTGAAGCGGCTCCTGAAGCGAACGTTGAAGCGGCTGCTGGAGCGAACGTTGAAACGGCTTCTGGAGGGAACGTTGAAGCGGCTCAAATAGTGATGGTCGGCAAGTCGTGTTTTCTCCTCATGGGAAAGAATACGTTTCTTCTGTTTGATTTTCCCTTGCAACTCTCAGAGTCTTGATGGTTACAATGTTGAAGTCGGATGCCGCATCAATTAGCGTACTATCAAACTCAACATCCTTCGAGTGAGCAGTGGTTAGGAGTCCCAAGTTTCATCTATCAATCGTGTAGGAGAGGTTGGGGTTTGGGAACGACTTCCTGGTTGGAAATAATGCTTTCGATTTTGTGGACGGAGTCCCCGGAAATCATGCAGCTCCTGACGGGAAGAGGGTCTCTTTGAACTCAGGAGGATTGTTGATTTCCTTTACCTCGATTTTGGAGAATTCGTTCCTGATCCTCACGTGTGATGAAATTAGATTGTTGATTCCTTTCCAACGGACGTTCAGGAGAAAAACGGGCCTCTTCATCTATAAAGGTGTGTCCTGCTGAGGTACTGACGCCAGGAGTATTAAAAGTACTCCTCATTGGATCCATTTGGGGTTGGCGTGGTTCTTGTGGTAGCCGCTCTGTTAGTGTCTTGAGGAAAGTAGGTACCTCTTTCTGAGTTGAAGCCAGTTTCTTGTTTTTCCATCAAATCAGCAATGGTAATAGGGGGTTGGCTTCCTCTGTCTCCTCCAGTCTCTCGTCCTGATGGGGGAGAGGCAGCAGCTCTAGTGACAACCGGGGGCGTCACACTTGAAGAAACATTGGGGGTGGCGGCAGCGGCTCTGGCTCTGGTGATTGGAGATGTAACGCCTAAGGGAACGTTTCCTATGCCGCTGGTGTTGGTGGTAGAGTTTGCGGTGTCGCGGGTGTTGATCATGCTTGGTCTTGGTCATTCCCTTTCGCTCTCGTTGGATACGTCCACATACTCTGTCTGCGTCTTCGTCAGCGGGGCAAAGACCTCAGACAAGGATTCAACATTTTTGTGCCATCTATGAGATTCTTGAAGTCTATGGTTGTGAAGGAGCCAAACGTGCGTCTAGGGCTATTTGATTGCAGCAAACGTCTGTGCTCGTTCATCCTTTGAAAGGTATAGAAGTTCACATAAACTTTCTACCAAAGAGGCTGCTTCCTGGTCCACCGGCCTCTGGTTGGTGGTGAAACTGTTGATCTGAGGACGATCATCAGGGGCGTCAGTCCCCAGCGCTAGAATTTTTGGAATAGGTGAGCCTGACGTTAATCTGACAAGAAATTTGAGTATGTTGTTTATTGCTTCCTTTATCAGGTCCATGTTCCTTGTATGGATCTCCTGGACTCGTGCCAGCTCGACCAATCTTAGGATTTCTTCATTGGCTGCACCATTAGGTATAGCGTTGGGAGGAGGGATGTCGCCATTCTCCGTGTTACGAACGGAACTTGGATTTGTGGAATCAGTTCTAAGACCGACCATCTTTTTTAAAATTGGAATTGCAACCGAGAGATTAATCTCCCACTGTGGTCGCCAATTGTTTGTGGGTGAAAACTATTTCAGCTGGTTTTGGTAATTTTGGGTGTGTGGGTGAGAAACGAATCTAAACCCTAAACAATGCACTGCACGGGAGTACTTTTGATTCGAGAGATCAATCTGCACAATCCTGGCCTAAACCAAGAAATGGCCGTTCCAGGCTTGCTTCGGTCACAAAGTGAAGGAGAAAGGGTTGGTCTTAGGGAGGGAAGCGAAGAAAGTGTTGAGACCATAATGGTTAATTCTGAAGATGTGGCTTGTTTTATGACTTGTATCAGAAAGTGGAACTGGCTTGCAGAGTGAAAAGCTATCAGTTCTTGGTGATTTCTGGATACTATGTTGTTGCCGACCAAAAATTTGTGTTTGGTGGAAATATTTGAAGCTTATTTATACAAGTCATATTGAAACGTACCCTGGTCTCGTAGGAAGTGGAAACGATTGAGTGGTGGAAGAATGGAGTAACGTATAACCACCAGAAACCCATGCTTCCATGATGAAGGAAGTGGATCCGTTTACACCTGTTACTTCTTGCCGCCATTAATTGTCCTACTTCATGACAATTTCCTATAACGAGCGTATTGCACGCCGCACGCTGTAAACCTCCAGACCAATACCCTGATTAGTATTGTAGCGCCCCATTTTCAGAAATCCTTAATTAGTGCACAAACCCAAAACTTAAAGTACTAATATGACTAGATTGGGTATTACTAGGTTGCTTAAACCAAAGCAAAGAATAAACAACAACAAAAAATATAAAAGGAAAGTTAACAAGTGTTTCCCTTGCTGAGTTACGAGACCATACGCACTGATTTAATCCTTACAAATGAAGAACAACTTATAAAGTTTCAAAAAGAAGCAGGCTTTTTAAAACATGTTCAACTGAAGATTTTAAAAGGGATAATTTATATACATACTTTTACTGAACATATGGATACAATGTGTTTGTGATATATAAGTATATATACACAATTTACAAAAGTTAGTCTAAGTTAAACACATCACCTTCAAAATCTACATACACGGGACTACCACAAAAAGAAACCGGCAGTCACCTCCCTATACCAACCGAGACCCTTCACTCGACCCAAACGCGAATCTCTCCTTCGCCCAAATCGACACCACTTGTATCAAAGTTTCCTGCCACTAAAAGTTAATGGAAAGAGTGAGCTAAACAAGCCCAATGGATATTTACACTACTTTAATGTAATCATCAAAGTTGAATTTAAAAGAATGCCAACTTTCCTCAAACACAAACACAACATTCAATTTACTGAAAATGCACAATCATGTATATGGACAAACCCCTTCTTTGAATTATAATATTGATGCCAATTCTACACCGAATAGGTAATACTACGGTGTATCGCCCTAGCCATAGTGCTTAAAAATAGATATAAGAAAATGTGAAGGAGTACATCCTATATACCACATATGGAAATTTTCATTTCCCATAACAGTCACAAGTCAAGCAAACACACTTCAGATCCTTTCCAAACAATGGAAAGTTTAAAAGATTTAAATGCATGAATTTGTTAAAGCACATCAACACAGTTTTGTAAAGAGTCATCAATGGTTACAAAAAAAAACAATGTAAATTCCCACCTCGAACCGCACTCAAACCTTAACCCCTAAAGTTAGCCAATAAAGCCAAAGATACCTTAAACGTTCAGTCAAGAACACCAACAAACCCCATGCCCTATTCGATTTATCTTAATTTCCTACTGAGATTAAATAATTCAAGAGTTCACGAACTTCACCATCTTTTCCTCGAATCAAAAACCAGAATTTCAAGGTAGCATCTCTGATTTTTCTCTTTACTCTTAGTTTTGCTTTCTCACCTCCTAAGTTACAGATATTGAAAGAAAAAGATAGGACTCAACAGATAGATTCAAGAGTTTTAGTCATCTCACTTATTCCCTTGCCAAACGCACCCTTAGTACAAAGTAGTCTAGTGTGTCAAAATAAGAATCCACCACGTGTCGACAAGTCTTGAAGCCTAGTCACAGGAATTTGAACACCTAATGTATTCTCAAGCTAAACTAGCACCATCCAAACAACCCTACAATGATAGCTAACTAGCCTCCTAAGGGAAAAAGAATAAATAAAATTGATACCCGACAGAAACTATCCAACCGTATGGTTGGTTTTTCGAGAAAAAAATATGAAATCATAGCAACACAATTATTACTAATTATGCCCTGATCAAACAATAAAAAAAACAAATCACAGGATCGCTACAATCACCCTACCTACAAAACTTTTCGTCCTCAAAAGATTACTAACATACCTCAAGTGAACAAGTCGGGATACTGAGCTCTCATGTTCAATTCTTTTTCCCAAGTATCTTCTTCGGTATGATGATGAATCCATCGCACCTTCACCAAAGGAATAACTTTTTTCCTCAAAATTTTCTCCTTATAGTCCATAATTTCCACCGGTCCTTCCTTATAAGAACCATTACCTTATAACGGTAGAGACTGCCAATCCAACACATGAGAAGAATCCGATTCGTACCCACGTAACATAGAAACATGAAAAACATCATGTACCTGACCCATACTTGTTGATAATGCAATCATGTAAGCTACTTCGCCAATTTTCTCAACAATCTAAAGTGGACCAATAAACCGTGGTGCGAGCTTTCCCTTCAATCCAAACCTAGTAACACCCTTTCTTGGCGATACTCGTAACAACACATACTTCCCAACCTCAAACTGCAGAGGACGTCGACCATGGTCTGCATAACTTTTCTGCCTACTCTGAGCTGCCCGTAGACGTTCCTTAATGATTCTAATATTCTCTGTGGTCTCTGCAATTATGGTTGGCCCAGTCAACAAACTATCTCCAACCTTTGTCCAACATATCGGTGATCTACACGGTCGTCCATACAAAGCTTCAAATGGTGCCATACCAATACTTGCCTGATAACTATTGTTGTAAGCAAATTCCGCTAATGGCAAATGACTCTTCCAACTACCTTGAAAATCCAGCACGCATGCCCTAAGCATATCTTCCAAGATATCGAATAACCCGTTAAACCGTCCATCATCCGATTGCGGGTGAAAACCCGAGCTAAGATTAACATTGGTACCAAATGCTTTTTGAATAACCTTCCAAAATCAGACGTAAATTGAGCACCCCTATCTGATATGATTGATAACGGAACACCATGTAATCGAACAACTTCAGAAACATACACCTGTGATAACTTGTCAACTGAATATGTAGTCTTGACTGGTATAAAATGAGCCGTCTTCGTTAATCTGTCCACTACAACCTATATGGAGTCCATACCATCACTAGTTCTAGGCAACCCGCTAAAAAAATCCATTGTAACATGTTCCCACTTCCAATCTGGAACAGGTATAAGTTGAAGAAGACCCCCTGGTAACTTGTTTTTAGCCTTTACTTGTTGACAGGTCAGACATTTCTTCACAAACTCCAGCAATAGCTTTCTTCATTCCGGGCCACCAAAAGTTTCTTCTTAGATTTATGTACATTTTAGTGCCCCCTGGATGAATAGTGTAATGAGATCGATGCGCTTCATCTAATATTTCATTCCTCAGTACTAATCCCGTTTTCTTCGGCACCCATAAACGATCCCTGAAACGAAGAGTCTCATCAGAATGCAGCTTCCAGTCCTTGTTGTCTTTGTCATTAGCCATGTCTAAGTATCTAACAAATTCTTGACTTTCAACTTGAGCCGCGGCTATCCTCTGAATCAAAGTAGGATGTACTGTCATTTGAGCCAAGTATCCTTCACAAATACTACCATTTTCTGATTCTCGAAATGTATAATCCGCAGCTTCATCCACAACATCCATTCCTTAACCAACATGTGTGCCAAAATTCCTTCTTTCTTACGACTAAGGGCGTCAGCCACCACATTTTCCTTACCCGGATGATACAACAAGGTAAACTCGTAGTCTTTCATGTACTCGATCTAGCGTCTTTGTCTCATATTCAAATCTTTTTGTGAGAACAAGTACTGTAAACTCTTATGATCATAATATAGCCTGAATTTCTCACCATATAAATAGTGCCTCCAAATCTTCAAAGCAAACACAACAGCCGCCAGCTCTAGATCATGCGTAGGATAATTCTTCTCATGAATCTTCAATTTTATGGATGCATAAGTGATAAACCATCTACTCTGCATTAACACACACCCAAGACCGATAGTAGAAGCGTCGTGTGTACACATCGTAAACGGCCCCTGAAGTTGGTACTGTTAACACCGGTGATGAAGTTAAACGGTTCTTCAATTATTGAAAAGCAGATTCACACTCAGCTGACCATTCGAATCTAACCCCTTTCTGTGTTAATCGACTCAATGGTGATGCAATCTTGGAGAATCCCTGCACAAACCGACGATAGTAACCTGCCAACCCTAAGAAACTTCGGATTTATGAAACTGTCCTTGGTTGCTTCCAATTCAAAACACTATCGATCTTTGAAGGATCTACTACAATCCCCTCCCTTGAAACAACATAACCAAGAAACTTAACTTCATTCAACCAAAACTCACATTTACTAAACTTTGCATAAAGCTGATTTTCACGCAAAGTTTAAAGAACATTCCGCAAATGTAATTCATGGTCTTCACGAGTTTTCAAATAAATCTAGAATATCATCAATAAACACAATCACACATTTATTCAAATATGGCCAAAGTACCATGTGCATCAAATCCATGAATGTCGCAGGAGCGTTAGACAAACCAAAAGGCATAACAAGATATTCATAGTGCCCTAACGTTGTCCTAAAAGCAGTTTTTGGAATGTCTCCTTCCTTGATTCTCATCTGATGATAACCCGTCCTAAGGTCTATCTTAGAAAAAAAATGGAATCTTTCAACTGATCAAACAAATCATTTATCCTTGGAAGTGGATACTTGTTCTTAATAGTGACTTTATTCAAGTCCCTGTAATCAACACATAACCTAAACGTATTATCCTTCTTTTTCACAAACAAAACAGGAGCACCCCATGGTGAAAAACTAGGTTGAATGAATCTTAAACTTAGTAACTCTTCTATCTGTGACTTTAACTCTTTCTTTTCACAAGGAGCCATACGGTAAGGATTCTTCGAAATTGGAGAAGTTCCCGGTAATAAATCAATACTAAAATCTATCTCTCTCTTTGGTGGTAACCCTGGAAGAACATCTGGAACCACATCCTTAAAATCACGCACTACAAGTATTGACTCTCATCACACCGTATCCTCAGACACAAGCAAGCAAACCAAACCCATTTTCACCACCAGCCTTTTTCAGTTTCTGAAACAAACTCTGTGGCTTTACGGAACCCACAAACACAAACGGAGATTTACCAGGCAAGAAAAATGTAACTACTTTAGCAAAACAATCCACACTAGCATGATATTTAGATAACCAATCCATACCTAGTATGACATCAAAACCACACATTTCTAGCACTATCAAATCTGTAGTTAATTCTTGGTCATTAACCACCACCACACATTTCTTGCAAATTCGAAAAGAAAAGGTTTTTCTCCCTAACGGTGTAGCTAACACTAACGTTTTGTTATTACATGGCATGTCTAACTCCAGTTCAGTTGCTATGTTCAGATTAATAAACGATTGCATGGAACCAATGTCAATCAACACATGAACAAGATGATTAAATAATAGTATTTTACCTTCAACCACATGATCGGTCGCTGAGCCGTCACCTTCTACCATTGTGTAAAGCACTTGAATCTTTTCTGATGTTTCCTGATTAGAAGTTACTATTGGCTCCATTGCATATACCGTTCCTTGTTGAGTTAACCATGTTGATGGGTTCTTTGGGCAATCCTTTCTAAAAATGACCCACTTCACCGCAGGTATAACATATGTAAGAACTCAAACTAGAACTTGTTGGTGCAGTCGGACGTACTTGTTGGAAACATACAAATCTCCCTTGGGGTCTAACTGTAGGTGGACGTGTTGTAGGTGGTACTGATGCTGATCCCATTGACCAAGGTCTAACTGATGGCCTGGAATTTGTCTGATTAGGATTTGATAACATTGGCCATTTTGTTGGATCTTGTCTTGCTGAAAAATGTTGTGGCTTTTCTCTAATCCGTGTTGCAAGTTGATCCTCCATCTCTTTTTCATAATCAAGAGACCGATTCAAAGCATACTCATAAGTCCTGATTTGAAGACATGAAAGTTGTGTTCACATCTCGGGATCCAATCCCCTGATAAATTTCTTCGCTTTAGCCTCATCAGTGGCTATCAACTCTACTCCATAACGCGATAATCTTGTAAATCTGTCATTATAAGCGCTAACGGACATACCACCCTTCGTTAAGGCCATGAACTCATAAAATTTCCTATCTCTTGCTGCATCAGGTACATACTTGTTTAAGAACAAATCCTTAAACCTATTCCAGGTCATTGTTCCACCTTCCACCTTCATTACTGCATTCCACCACTCCCGTGATGATCCTCGAAATTTGAAGGTAACCAAATTAACCCAAGTACCTCTATCATTGGATACATGTTCCAAAACATGTTCTGCATTTTGCAACCATTCTTCCGCCTTCTCGGGATCTGGAGGACTGCCACCGTATACCTCTGGAGAGAGTTTTAAATACTGTTGAAGTAACTGTCTAGGTTGATTCTAGTTTCGTGTCGGCATGGTAATATCTCCTTGTATTGAAGCCTGACGTGCGTCCGCTGAGTTGTGTCTTGGAGACGAAATTCCCAGCCTTTCTTCCAATAACTGTTGGTGTTGCCTCATATTTGCTATCGACTTCATTATAATTTCCATATTACTAATCTCCACTTCTTGTCCAGAGCCACCCTCCGACCTCTAGTTTTCGATATTATCTACCATTTTCTGTCCAATCAATAAGAATACGAATCTTAATATCTAAAGCTTTACAAGACTTATTATAAGCACACTACAGACACACAACAACAATTAACCACTGCTATAACAATATGATTTTTATTCTTGATGTCTTTTAAATCAAAAACTTTTACCAACTACCCATATAAGACCTACTAATGGGCTCTGATACCAACTCTGTAGCGCCCCATTTTCAGAAATCCTTAATTAGTGCACAAACCCAAAACTTAAAGTACTAATCTGACTAGAATGGGTATTACTAGGTTGCTTAAACCAAAGAAAAGAATAAACAACAAAAAAAAATCTAAAAGGAAAGTTAACAAGTGTTTCCCTTGCTGAGTTACGAGACCATACGCACTGATTTAATCCTTACAAATGAAGAACAACTTATAAAGTTTCAAAAAGAAGCATGCGTTTTAAAACATGTTCAACTGAAGATTTTAAAAGGGATAATTTACATACATACTTTTACTGAACATATGGATACAATGTGTTTGTGATAGATAAGTATATATACACAATTTACAAAAGTTAGTCTAAGTTAAACACATCACCTTCAAAAACTACATACACAGGACTACCACAAAAAGAAACCGGCAGTCACCTCCCTATACCAACCGAGACCCTTCACTCGACCCAAACGCGAATCTCTCCTTCGCCCAAATCGACACCACTTGTATAAAAGTTGCCTGCCACTAAAAGTTAATGGAGAGAGTGAGCTAAACAAGCCCAATGGATATTTACACTACTTTAATGTAATCATCAAAGTTGAATTTAAAAGAATGCAAGCTTTCCTCAAACACAAACACAACATTCAATTCACTGATAATGCACAATCATGTATATGGACAAACCCCTTCTTTGAATTATAATGTTGATGCCAATTCCACACCGAATAGGTAATACTGCGGTGTATCTCCCTAGACATAGTTCTTAAAAATAGATATAAGAAAACTTGAAGGAGTACATCCTATATACCACAGATGGAAATTTTCATTTCCCATAACAGTCACAAGTCAAGCAAACACACTTCAGATCCTTTCCAAACAATGGAAAGTTTAAAATATTTAAATGCATGAATTTGTTAAAGCACATCAACACAGTTTTGTAAAGAGTCATCAATGGTTACAAAAAAACCAATGTAAATTCCCACCTCGAACCGCACTCAAACCTTAACCCCCGAAGTTCTCCAATCAAAGCCAAAGATACCTTAAACGTTCAGTCAAGAACACCAACAAACCCCATGCCCTATTCGATTTATCTTAATTTCCTACTGAGATTAACAAATTCAAGAGTTAACGAACTTCACTATCTTTTCCTCGAATCAAAAACCAAAATTTCAAGGTAGGATCTCTGATTTTTCTCTTTACTCTTAGTTTTGATTTCTCACCTCCTAAGTTACAGATATTGAAAGAAAAAGATAGGACTCAACAGATAGATTCAAGAGTTTTAGTCATCTCACTTATTCCCTTTCCAAACGCACCCCTAGTACAAAGTAGTCTAGTGTGTCAAAATAAGAATTCACCACGTGTCGACAAGTCTTGAAGCCTAGTCACATGAATTTGAACACCTAATGTATTCTCAAGCTAAACTAGAACCATCCAAACAACCCTACAATGATAGCTAACTAGCCTCCTAAGGGAAAAAGAATAAATAAAACTGATACCCGACATAAACTATCCAACCGTATGGTTGGTTTTCCGAGAAATAAAAAAAATGAAATCATAGCAACACAATTATTACTAATTGTGCCCTGTTCAAACAATAAAAAAAAAAATCACAAGATCGCTACAAGTATCCCCCAGTTTGTGACATATTTGATGTCTCGAGTGTTTTCGTGGAAAACATGTAGCATTTTTCTATGTGTGGCAAGTTAAAATCAAAAGGCTTGCCGTAGGAAAATAGCATGTAATGCTATTAGGCTCGTCTTGGCTGGTCACCTAAAACTTGCCACAAATATGTTAGTTCGGTGGCGAACTTCGATGGCTGGGATCGCATCTCATGAGGAAGGGTAGCCGTTGATTATGGCTACCTTGTGTTGGCGCCTGATAATGGCGCGGGCGTTTTAGTGTACGCGCCGGTGCCGTGTGGCATGGTTGGCATGGCTCGTGCATGCCAGTGGCACAGTGGTGTAAATGGCGCCTGGCGTAGCCATGGCCACTAGATTTAGGCAGTTGGTCGACTAAAATGACCTCTAGTGCTCGTGGCGCATTTTAAAGTGACCTGATTGGTCGGTAGGAAGGAGAGGGGCCGGCCAAGCATGGACATGGCTACACTTCTGGTGTGAGTGTGGCGGCTTTAGAGCACCCTGATTGGTCGAGGGAGATGGGTCCGGTTTAGGATGGGGCGTGGCCAATGGCGCGGGTTGGTCTAAGGAATGGCCACGCCTCCTTTTGCTGCTGCTCCTATCCTTCGGCTCCTTGTTTTCTGATTCTGGGCAAGATTTGGCACCTGCTAATCCATGTCGGATTAATTACCTAGTTTTTCTAGGATTAATTTTGACAAGCAAGGTCTGATATACTGCGCAAGGCGCAAAACCCTCACTTTTGCAAATTAGTCAGGATAGTTGATTGAATTCTATGTGTTGACACAGATTTCTTTTAAGTTCATTGCCAGAGAGCAGCATGCTTTTTGATTGAATACCTTATGCAAAGATCTTATCCTTGATACTTGGAAATTCGTGCTACTCTGCTGCGAGTGAACACAAATTGTCATGCCATATCAACATTAAGGGTTCAACCGGGGAACATAGAACGGAAAGTATTCAAAGGAACTTATATTAAGTGAATATAGGCAAGGTGCCAAAATTTACAGAACATCCGGGATGGTTGCTACATGCTCCAGTCTGGATAAATTTCATGATAAAATATTGAGTTGCTCAATAAATGTGCCAGTGAAGAGGTTGACACTCACGGCACCGTTTCCTTACAGAGCGACGTCACATTAGATGCAAGGTTTTACAATTTTAACCCTAAGCTAAAAACCACCATCAACAAAAGCTTAACCTTCTTTTTCATGAACACATATGACATTAATTATGAGTCTCAAACATGTGATCAATTAAGTCAAGTATTTATAGAGAATTAATCAAATGCTAATTATCTCGAAGAAATAATTTAAACACACCTGAAAATATAATCGACATGGTTAGTAGGTGTACAAGGTACAAATACCATTGTCGTTCGTGAGTCGGTTCGATCACCACAGATGCATACCGGTTTGGAAACTTATAACCAAAACCGAGTTCCGAGTTCACGGAAATTTTTAGGTTTGCGTACCAGTTTGCAAACTTTCCACCAAACCAAAGTTCTGGAGTTCATAAAACTTTCTAAGTTTGCGTACCGGTTTGGAAACGCTACCGAGTTCAGGAACACAAAACTGCTTTAGCTTGCGTACCGGTTTAGGATACTCACCCCGGTTACGTAAGCACAGTTCAAGAATGGTTTGCATATGAAATGCATACCGATCCGGTTCTCGAGTCACATAGATTTTTATATGATATACATAAGAATATGCGTATCACAAATCTGTAAGTCGATATGTATATAGTTACTCCACTACTTGTACGAATACATGTAATACGGGTTCAGACGTATAACAGTTTTCCCAATAAAACTGATACCACTGTCTTATATCCGAATCAATAATAGTTCTATATTTCTCTAAATTAATTCGAAACATTCCTGAATAATATCAATGACATATATCACTGTTAGAGGCTATTTCCGAATGATAAACTTGATTCCGAACAATAAATTGTCCTTAACCAAAATTCATCAAGTATGGAAAAATGTTCATTAAGCTTAGTCATTATATTTCGAGAAATTTGCTAACTAGAATTAGTTCTCGACTCGAAATTATTTTCTATGCATACTAGTCTAATTAGTTATGCGACATCATCTCAAATGATAGAAAGTGAGCATAACTTGAGATATAGATGGTCCAGTCTTCACTTACCTTTTGTTGATGAAGTTTTCCAAAAGCTTTGGTTGATCTTCGCCTTCAAACAGTAGAACACAATGATGAATTTCGTGGTCCTATGTTTCTCATCTACATTTTTATCCTAGTCCGAGACTTAACTAATTGTAGACTAGAAATCAAGATATAGTTTTGACAACAAGCTTGAGATAGCAACACTTGTGAGTTCGGACCGAGCAATGCTCTAACAACCCCTTGTCAAATTTTCCCGGTATTGGCATAGTGAGAGATGTGCTAGATAGTTAGTTGTTCGAGTTGGATAGCCACATAAACCTCCACGTCTAGCTACCGTGTATGGCTCAAAATACGTATAGTTGAAGAGAAAAGGTTGGATAAGATATGAGACTAAATTCACCCTTTGTAACGAAGACCAATACGACCAATGGTTGAATGTTACAGAGCTGATAATTTGTGAAGAAGTTTTAAATATCTATAGGATAGATCTTGTCGCATTGGGTAAAGCATTACTAAAATTGGCAGTTGCAACACATCTACCACCAATGATTCCAACTTTGACCAGTTATCCTTTAGTAGGAGCTTCTTCTTCATCGACCCCTTCAAGACAACGAACTAGATCTTCCTATTCATCGGTAGGGTCTGATTTACCAGTTTTGAGTTAGGAGATAGAGACTTATAATCTTGCCAAAGAGCGTCATATAGTTCTCATTGCCTCACAAGGTATCGACCGTCCTAAGTCTTATACATGCACAAATTGATTGAAGAATTGAATCAAATGGAGTTAAGAGATATTGAAACTAGACGCATGTATGTTCATTAAATGTGCCAAATGGGGGAGACCTTGAACTTCAGTCCATATTTTTCTCACCATTCAGCGACCCCACATTCCCAGGAAGTAGTGTATCACTCACATGTACATGTTAGTCCAAAATCTCCATATCATCAAGTTGTTCTAGTGCAATAATAGACACAACAGTCTCCATATGGACAAGCCAGTCAACAACCTCCGCAAGCTTATCAAGATTATAGAAGAAAATTAAACTTCGATGGCTCTCCAGCTCAAGGTACATGTCCATGGTTTGAAGATTAAAGTGGAGGGCCTCCTACTGGTGAAGGGTCTCAACCTGCAGGTATGACAGAAGCTGGAGTGGGACTGAGCAGTTATAATTATGTTTTATTTAATATTTATAACTGAAAATGATATTAAGACTATTTATACAATTAAAACTAACTAATGAAATGAAAGGAAATTAGTATTAAATTTTATGTCACATTTATAACAACGTCTTTCTTTAGCAGCCTGTCTACTTTTTAATATCCCATATGTGTTACCAAAAAATCCTTTAAGATTGCGTAATGTAATGAGCTTCATAAGGAAAAATTCTTCTTTTCCACCTTCGTCATTCCTTTCGAACTTGCAATACAACATCTGAAAAAGCGGGGGTCTAACAACCACACCCAATATTTCGCTTAGCAATCTGTATGGACAAACTCCAATATACTTACTAGAGAATCAATTAGACAGTCAGACTCAATCTAGATAAAAAGTATGTCAAAGAGTTTATATCTCAATCTCTCGATTTGATTTTTACTCAAGCAAATAGAAATATGCGAGTCTTTATCAAAGAGAGATAACTTGGATGGTACCAAAGACCAATATCCAAGTGTCAATCAATTTAAATCAACAACCCAAAAGGTCGGATATTCTAATTGATTGAACAATGCACAACTTGTGATATTTCAATTATATAAACAAATATATTGCGGAATAGAAATAACACAGACACCAGAATTTTGTTAACGAGGAAACCGCAAATGCAGAAAAACCCGGGACCTAGTCCAGTTAAACACACACTTGTATTAAGCCGCTACTCTGACTCTAGCCTACTCCAAATTAACTTTGGTCCGACCGTAGTTGAACCCCAATCAATCTCACACTGATCCAAGGTGCAGTTATGCTCCTACGGCTCTGATCCCAGCAGGATGCTACGTATTTGATTCCCTTAGCTGATCTCACCCACAACTAAGAGTTGCTACGACCCAAAGTTGAATACTTTAATAAACAAATCTGTATAACACAGAAAAGTCTACATAATAGATAAATCCGTCTCCCACGAATAAACCTATGAGTTTTATTCCATATTTTGATAAATCAAGGTGAACAGGAACCAATCAATAACCTGGACTTATATTCCCGAAGAACAAATAGTATTATTGATCACCTCATAATAATCTTAATCGACGCAACGAAAAAGATATTGCGAATCACAAACGATGAGACGAAGTATTTGTGATTTCTTTTCTATCTTGCCTATCGGAGATATAAATCTCAAGCCAATTATTACAATTGTACTGCATGCGATAGAAACAACAATATCATATCACACAACTACAAGAAAAGTAGTATCGGTCTGGCTTCACAATCCCAATGAAGTCTTTAAGTCGTTAACCTGGTTTTAGAAGAATAAAACCAAAGGTTAAAGGAGAATCGACTCTAGCTTAGCAAACTAGTATCACACGTAAAGTGTGGGGATTAGGTTTCCCAGTTGCTAGAGTTCTCCCTTATATATTCTTTCAAATCAGGGTTTGCAATCAATGTTGGCTTAGTAACAAAGTATTCAATATTCACCGTTAGATGAAAACCTGATTAGATTCAAGCTAATATTTCTTAACCGTTGGATCGAAAACTTAGCTTGTTACACACAAATGAAATGTTCAATTTTGGGTTTATGAACCGTACCCAAACATTAACATTTGTTGGTTCAACAATAGTCAACAAAATGGTTAGCCATATGATCACTCTCATATCAACCATATTCTTCTTCACCATAACTAGTTCAAATGACTCAAATGAACTAGTTAGAGAGTTGTTCAATTGCTTAGATCTTATGTAACTATACAAGACATAACCGAAGCAAAAACGGTTTGATTCACTCGAATCGGTTCATGAAATTTATAGCCACGGTTTGCAAAAGAATTCCTTAGTTTATATAAACATTAGTTCAATAACAACCGGTTTTAGATATAACCTACTCAAGTTCGCGGACTGGGTTCGCGAACTTAAGCTCATGGAAGGAGTACACAAACTCCAGCAGAAATTCTCGGGTGAGAACTTCTGCCAGTTTGCGGACTTGGATTGCGCCACTTCCATTTCTCTTGATCAACAAAGTTCGTAAACTTTGGTTCAAGGAATAAGGACTTATACATATATATGTTTCCACAACAATGCTTATATCCTACCAATGGTTATGTAATCTAAACTCTCATTTCAATCATTGAAACATTCTCGAGAAACGTTATATAGCCGTTATTCACAAACCATTTTTCGTCAGAGCAATTTCCAAAGTGATTGAAACATAACATGACTTTCGTCACTAGGTAAAGATGAATTCGGTTAAAGCGAAAGCTTACCAAATAGATAGGCGAGTTAAACTCGACTCGAAATAGAAAATGTGTATAATGAAAGTCTATACGTCTAAACGAATTTTGTCTCAAGAGTAGGAGATAGAGTAAATAGACTGTTGAGTGACAGATAAGTTCAAGTCTCCACATACCTTTTAGTCGATGAAGTTCCACCGGTTCCTCGAGTAGTCCTTCGTCTTGTATGATGATTGCCATGGAGTTCTTGAGCTCAACTACACTTTCTATCCTAGTCCGAGACCTTTAGCTACATAGGCTAGAAATCAAGACTTATATTTTTGATCACTAACATTGACAAACATGCTTGAGATAGCAACGCATGCGAGTTCGACCGAGCAATGCTCTAACAATATCAACATCTGTCTCACCCCTAAGTCGATGATGATTAACAAGCCGGACCAAAGCTATAAATTATCCAATTTCTTCTTTTATATCATGATGAAATCAACAAAACAACCCAGTTACGTTGTGGTTATTGGGGTTACCGGTATCATTGCAGAAGTTTATACAGATTCTATGGATATTAGTCATACTCATTAATCCATTTTGACGTCGTTCCGCACCTCTAGCCGAATAAAAAACTATATAGTTTCGACAAAGCGGCTAATTTTCATCTATCGTAAACTTCGCGGGATTAATATACGGTTGAGCCATTACTCAAAAAATTTGTGGGTGTAGAAGGTGTAATTTATGGTGGAGATGTGTGATTTTGGAGTTGAAAATGATTGTATTTATAGGGAGTGGAATTAGAGCCGTTGGATGAGAGTAGTTGTTGTCGATTCCATCAAGCCCATCCGTCTCAATGTGAGACGAGTCCCATATCTATGTAAGTCGGATCATTATAGGACGACCGATCTTTGTCGATGTGCTCGGCTTTTTGAGCCGACGTCTCAAGTTGAGACTCAATGGACAAACCCCAGAATCCGAGGATCTGTCCATCCATTTTACTAGTTTGTCAGTCTTGAAGGGCAAGTGTGCTTATTTTCCCATCCCATTAGAGTTGCTCTTAGAGAGCCTAAATGCGGTCCTGATGTTTTTTTTTTTTATGTTGCAAGACATAAAGATGTTAGAGGCGCCATTACTTATTATATATGTATTCTAAATTCGAGACCAATTATCTTTGTTGCTTACTTTTTGAAAACATAGATAAGAGCGACATTACTGTTTGGAATGCTATAATATTTGTATTGATTAAAACCAAACTGTGAAATTTTTTAATTACCACATTTTCTCGAAATATGTCAGTTGGGAATGGAACCAGACCATGCTACAGTGACATTGATCTTGGCATGTGCTCAACCAAAGAGCATGGAGCTCAGAGATGCCGTGATGGCTTATATAATCTGCAAGGATTTTGAAAATGATCTTGAAAAGATGAGGGCACCCAAATATACCTCAATCTAAAACTTTTCCACCTATAAGTCTTTTCTCTGAAAGTGATTGTGTATGGACTGAGTCGAGACAATACAACTAATCGGTTCAGACTTCGTGTGATCGTCTATGGATACGAGATCGAGACAATACGACAACTAGATAACTTGTGTGATTGACTATGGATACAAGATCGAGACAATACAACAACGAAGTATGATTACTTGATAGTAGGTTCGGACTTAACCAAACACAATAGGATTGCTATCACGTAATTAGGAATTAACGTTTGTGTATTTTACTTCTAATTATAATAAAAACAATTATAATTACGGAAATAGAAAAGTAAAAGACTCAGCAAGATTTTGTTAACGACGAAACAACAAATGCAGAAAAACCCCGGGACCTTGTCCAGAATTGAATACTCTCAGGATTAAGCCGCTATACAAAATCTAAAGCAACTTCGTATAGTTGAAACCAAGCAACTAAACCTATAGTTCAACTAGTTCCGTATGTATCCCTGCACCTCCAACTTGCAATAAGTCACGCACTTGGAGCAATTCCTTTGGTTCGTATTCCAAACAGTAAAGGAACAACAAATCTGTTCGGTAACAACTATTTTCAAACAACGTGATATGAGTTTGACAAAAGTCTCTTCCGTTTATCCTAATAAACTCCTTTGTCACGTTCTTAGATCAATCTTTAATAACTACCAAAGTAATTTTCTAAACTATGCAATCAATACTTTTAATCACAAAGAATTGTAGTGATGCCGATCTACTCAACTAATCAATCAAGGTTATCACAAAGATAAACCGATTATAGTTGGATCCCCAACCGATGAAGTTTTGTACACACCAAAGATTATGAACTCAAATAAGAAATCTTCTTTGTCTTAAAATATTCTTAGATCTTCAATAAACACCTGCACACAATCAGCTTATATCTCTTGTGATCAATCACACACATAACGTATTATGTTAACAATAGATTATCACAAGACGTCTTTAGATCTACAAACAGTCTAAACATCCACGTCGACACTTCGATCTAGTTTGAGTGAATCTTATATCAGAAGAGAAGATTCTCAAGCATAAACAAACTAGGTACAATCAAAGTTCAACAACCGTTAGTCAATCAAATCAATATAAAACTAATAATAAACTGCAATTATCTAGTTTCCCACCAACAGTACACGTAGAGCTTCCCAATCCCAAAGAAGTCTTTAAAACGAGCGGTCGTAAGAGATTTCGCCTAATTAAGGTACTTTCCTCTCCGAATAGACGGCTCCACCAGTAATAACACAACTAGGTAGTTTTGCTGGCTCTGAGGATTAGTTTGCTCGAAATGCAAACTTCAATATTCATAGACCAAGGAAGTTTGGACACCAAGGAATTTCCAAAACCAAAAATATTCTCGAGATATGCAATATATTTCCAAATTCGGTTTTCATAATTCCTGGAAATGCTCTGTCCAAATATTGATCGAAATCTCAGTAGAAAATCTCCAATTAGTAAATGCACACTACGAATTTTTATTTTCTAAAGATATGCATTTTAATTGCTGGAAATTAAAAGCATATAAAACTAAAAACCTTAATTAAATGATTCTCAATTTATTTCGATCCGGATTCTCCTATAGTTATTAAGGAATATCTTTGAACAATAAAAGATACGAAATACTGCACATGTTCAAAGTATGTCGACATCTTTACTTTGTAAATCCTTTTTCATATTTACAATCTTGGAACCGATTTGCCACACTTCCAAACGAGTTTAGAATTGGTTCATCTGACTTCCAAGAACCATGCATGTGATTGATTATCCTATAAAATCACCATTAATGGGTTTCACGGTTCTACCAAAACAAGTTTCGGTTCTACCTCCATGTGGGTACTAGGATATGTCACACTAGCTTTCAAAAAATTGGTTGACTAGGTACTAGGATCGGTTACCACATAAAAATTGTATTTAACTTGTAATTGGTTGCACAAGTCATAGGATCGATTACCAATTACTAAGACTTGTTGTACCTTTTACAAGGATTGGTTCCATATGCTTGTGATCGGGTGCACCTCTTACTAGGATCGGTTCCCCAATGTCTAGAGTTGGTCATACCAATTACAATATATCGATCATACCATCTCAGGTGATTACTTAAGATCGGTTTCACTAATAAAAGTCATACCAATACAAAAGTTAGGCATTGTGAATAGTTTTACCAAGATACATAAACAAGTTATGAGCGGTTATACTAAACACACATATTGGTAATCCAAATATTTGCAATGAATAACAATACCAATAAGCCTAGCGATTTCCCTTTCGATTCACAAAACAAGTTTATGAATTGTACTTCCTTTAAACGAATGTAAAACATTGTTTCCTAGGACGAAATCCTCACTCATACCCATATATAATCATAATAGCATTCATACGATTATGTCGATGTCTTATATACGAAGTTCAAAAGATAGACGTTATACTTCGTATTGTAATTCCTTAATACTATGTCTAACTAGAGTATAATCATTCACAGCTTCGCAGTTATTTTTTCAATATGCACGACTTGAAAGATACGTTAGGAATGAAATAGTTCAAGTCAAATATTACTAACCTCAAGAGGAAGGATGATGTCGTCGTTGTAGCTCTTTACTTCTTCACATTCTTCAAGTCTTCACGTAATACTTGTAAGTCTCATATCCTAGTAACTTTCTAGCTAACCTATACGAAGTTGACTCTAGTAATCAAGCGACTCTTTAAATAAGTTTTGATTCACTAAAATATGACAACAAAACTTGACATACCAACGCTTGGTGGGTTCAACCGAGCTATGCTCTAACAGATCTTCTGTCACTGATACATACTCTCACACACTTGTATGCCAGACATGGAGGCTTCTCAATGGATAAATAGTTATTCGATGGGTTAATTGTCTCTTAGAGTTGAATAAACCATATCGATATTCGATTAAGCTTTCAGAATTTTTCCATGCACTTTAACTTAATTAACTACACAAATTTACACGTGCACATACATACACACATACATGCACACACGGACCACTGCCTCTCTTTCGGCTTTTAAGAAAAAGAGTAAAATGTAACATTTGATGGGAAAAATACCAACAATGACAACATTTCCTCGAGTCCAGCTCATACCAATTATCAACATTAATATAGGTAATCCCTTCAGTGTTGGTAAACTTTCATAAATTGTTAATTCAGATTTTGTGGTTCGGATCCCTTTTAATCCAAATATGTATTGTCGTCTATACAGTCTGTCCTAGAAATCAAATCGATCTTAATTTTAATTCTTTTGCATACAGATAATTTTTTTTAGACAATCCCCATGAAATTTGGGACTCTATTTGTATCTTATTCGAATTCGGTTGATTCGAGTTATGTTTTAAAAATATATGTTGTTGCATTTTCCAAGTCCGGTCATACCAATGACCAAGACAGTTTCTACCAAAGATACTACTCCAAATGAGAAAACATCTGAACTTGGTGTTGTTTTTCCTGTTCTTCTCAGCTTTGTAGTTGCTAAATAACCCAACATTTCTGTGCCGATACAACAATTTAAATGCCCACTCCACTTGGTTTTAAGGTCTTGGAACTGTCCAAAAACACAATTCAACATCAATATCAATCCAGAAGAGTAAAAATTAAATAGTCAGTTTAAACCATAAAAATTAAGCGAAATGCCATAAGGTTCTTAATTACATAGATGATCTTTGAGAAGTATCGGCTTTTCATTATTGGTTTCAACATAAACCATCACATGAAACACCAGTTGTTGTAAGTGAAAAATCAACACCATATTTAGAATGTATATAGATCTAAGTAAAGAGTTCGAAACTGTGACTGATTCTAGCTATCCGACCACAAATGTATTGATAAGATGAAACTTAGACACATATAGCCTTCTCTTTTATGGAGAGTAAGAGAAGAAAGATTATGTTAATGCTAAGAGCAGTTGTTACGGAATGAACAAATAAAAGATTTGTTCATCTTGGTCCCACTATGGACTCAACAAACATGAAAAACGGATGAACAAACCAACAAATTTGTTGGTTTGTTGAGTGAGACAGAAGAACAGGCGCGCACTTGATGGACGCCGGGCGGTTGAGGCAAACTTGCTGGCGTGTGAGATAAAAACGTTTGCATGTGTCTCAAACTCGCCCGTTTTTCCATCACACGCCAGCGTCTCTGGTGAACCCTCCAGCGTTTTTCCCAGAACTGCCAACAACAACTTTCCAATCTCGACATCCAACGGATGTTATTCCTTTTTGTTTCCCTATAAATGCATTTCATCTCCGAACTTAAAATTCACACCTTCTTCATCTCTACCTAAAAATTTCATAATTGCATACCATATCAATACTCATTTTCTTTTATTTCAAGCACAATTATTCATATCAACTCAATCTAACAGAAAAAACTCATCTCTATAAATTTCATTCCTAACAAATATGACATCCTCATCATACCGATCACATTAACGATCAATGCAACAATCACAACAACGATCACAACAACAAACACAACAAGATACACAAAAAGATACACAACCAAGAAACACAAGAATTCGTGGTGCTGAGTATACGATGGATGAAGACGAGTCAATTTGTAGGAATTATGTATTATATACATTAGATGAAATCAATGGTATTTATCAAGAAAAAAAAAATTAAAGAAAAGATTTTACAAAAAATTTGTGAAGAAACCGGTAACATCAATAGACGTGATGCCAAAGGGTCGTCTCATCGTTTTCACACAATTTCAGCATCTGTTAGTGAATATGTAGCTTTGATCGTTCAAATGTGGCGCAACAAAAAAAGTGGTGAAGGCGAATCGGAAGTGGAACGAAGATGCCGGGAAGATTGGCAAAGATCCCACAAAACGAGTTTCCAACATGAAACTTGTATGACCATTTTGAGGGTGCTTAATAAGTTTAATCCATACTTGCTGGAAGGTAATCAAGTGCTTGCAAGATCACCACATGGTCCAATCTCGCAAGATTTTCAGAATGGTGGGCCTGTTTCCTCACCTGAAGGAACTGGATCTCCATATACTGGTCTCCAAGTAGCCAGGAACAACACAACTCTAATCTAGACGTTAACAACAACGTCGAGATAAGAAGAGGAGGGGGCCAGAAAGCTAGAAAAGCAGCGAGAAACGCAGACCAATGAGCATTAGAAGGAGGTTCAAACGCGTTCAACTATGCCGGAGCATAAGGAATTCGATTTGAAGATAGAGCCAGAGACCGTGGCGCATTGCTATAAAGCAACAACGAAAAAGTCGCCTTTCTCGAGAACACTACTATAGGGATTGTAAGCTAAACAAGCTACTATCATTGAACACTTGAATAATGAATGCACGACAACTTGCTGTATGAACTAAGGAAATTGATACAGACGAACAACAACAAGTCCCTTAACAAACTGACCAGTATGAGAATGTGGAAGAATACAGGATGAAAGATTGTTGTGAATTTGTAAGATCAAACTCTAGCTGTATTTATGGAGGTAGAAACTAGCCGTCCGGTGACCGCTTTAAAGTAGCCGTTGACGGTTTTGATTCAAACGCCCAATTTCTCCTATGCACGCCAAATGATTGTCCTTCAAACGCCAAAGAAATACTTTCGTCCCCGCGCTTGACGGTCAACCGCCCACTTCTTTCCATAGCGCGAAACCACGTTTGACCATCCACCTGGCTCAACAGAAATTTGGAAATTTGGTTTTGTACATAGCCACAGGAGTATCCTAACATAATATCTTTAAAAGTGAAGCAGAGTGTTTATTTTGTTTTAATGGTTTCTGGTTTTGGGTTGCCCATAGTTTCAAATTTTCAATTAGGCAGGTGTCCCTCCCTAGGTCCTAGCTACCATTGAAGAGAAAACGTACCATTATTGAAATCGAATCATGTGCTTTTTTTTTCCTTTTTCTCTATTTGTTTGCTTACGGGTCTGAAAGAATTCGAGAAATAAATTTTTATCTCTATTTGTTTGCTTACGGGTCTGAAAGAATTCGAGAAATAAAATTGTATTGAATCGACTAAGACAGAAACATTCTGTTAGAAGATAATGGAAAAGTAAGTTACTTGTCTGAAATCTTTCTTTCTCCAACTAACACTGACGGATGCAGCATTGTTTTCAGAAAATTGCATTAACCTCGCGAAAATGTTATATTGACCGAAACAAATGTACCGAGCCTGCTGGAGGGGCCCACTCATGCCCCACCCCTATCCCAATACAGAGAGGGTGACATTTCGTCCGTCAGATCCCTCTCGGTGCACAGCTCGGTACAAACTTTCGGTGGATGTATCACAGCCGTTAACCTCGAACTCAGCACTGCGCGCCCATAGTGCATCAGTTTGTCTAGTAGACCAAAACCAAGAGGTCCTTTGGCTAACAATATCTTGTTCAAGTGTTGGAACAACAACTTTTATTTGTCATGCAGTTTACTCTGGAGCGAAAAACTCCGCATAGCAAATTTCTGCACTTCTAGTCGGTAATCTAAAATATGTATCGTGACTTGAAATCTGCCATTGTGACTCCTAAATTCTAAATCTTCGTTGTGACTCAAAAAAATGTCTATTAACCCAAACTGTTAACTGCCGCACTGAGTGACCTGAAAACCTACTCATGGCTTTGTACAATATATAACCCCAAGAAATTTCATTGTAATTAAAAATGTATCACAAGACCCCAAATTGTCTGTTATAAAATCCTTTTTAACAAGTACATGGAGAATTAAGGAGTCTCTTGATAGAAGTCACACAGAGTAAATCAACTTAAATAGCAAATCGTTTTACTACCTTAATAAATACATCTGACTTCGTAGTAATTCTTCCTAGCAACATGAAGAAGCTTATCCTGATCACGGGAGGTAAGGCCAGATCTCCCATAAGAACTGAACATTTCGGTTATAAGCAATTTCATCAGTGAAAAGGCGAGCACGAGCACTGGAATAAAAGCAAAGGCCAATACTATTCCACCTACTTGATTAACCCGACTATAAATTTCTGCGGTGCAGGCTGCCATCATCATAACTAGGGAGAAAATAAGTGTTGCAATACCTATTACCAACATTTGCGGCAATGAGGTAAGAAAATTCTCTTCTCCATAACAAGATGTTAGGCTGATCACAATAAACGCAGTAGCTGATATGAGAGATAGATTGGCAGCCAAGTATAGTGCAAGTATCACAAATATGTTAGTGCTGCTATTGTAGGCGCGAGGTAGTACTGCAGCATACATCGGAACACAAATGAGAAAGGCTGCTAGCATGAGCGATGATGCTGTACTCTGCATATGCTTTTCTGCTTCTTTTACCATGCCCTTGTGTTCCCTCGTAAAAATATCTCTAGCAGTTTCTTGGTTTCTATTTATTATTAGCCTATGTTTCCGTGGTATAATACTTTCCACCTTCTGAAGATAAAGAAACAAGGACAGATTAGTGACGACTGCTAGCATAACATATAACATGCATATTACTGATGTTACAACTGAAAGATGCACGTACAGGAATTAAAGACAAGAAGCTCGGAAACTAGAGTTGTGATACATGGGATAGTAGAATAGTCTAAATCTCTAGCAAGAAAGATAAGAAGTGATCTTATAATTGGAGATAGTCCTCTAAAATCTATATGAACTGAGTTCAAGTTCGTTTATTCCTCGAATACTCGTAAATTGCACAAATTAAAATCAAGAAAACTGTATGCACCTTAAACCATTTTAGGTCTTGCCGCATCTGAAAAAATGCACCGCCTGGGATTGAATTGGGTATAACCGGAGGTGCTATCTTCGCAGCCAAATGCAAGATGGTATTCCCTTCATTGTCTCTCCAGGAAACCAATAAGTTTTTCATCGAAATACTATCCGTACACTTTCCACATACAAGACTCAGAATGGCTTCGTTACGCTCTTCTATGGCATTTTTTATCATTGTCTGAATATATTCAGAGTCCTCTTCCTCGTAGTCATTTGTGACGTCCATCTCTATTTCAGATCTAGCCCCTGGACGTAAATAAAATTTGTATCAAGTTAGTTAATAAAGTGAACTGATTGAACTAAATGTATGGCTTATTCACTTCTGAAACTGACACGATGATCCGTACAGAGCTTGTTTTATTGCTGCAATTTGGACTGAAAATAGGAGTGTCTATAATTTCGACAGTCACATACGGCAAATCTATGATAAAAAATACTTTCCATTGAATACCCACCAAATAGCATATCAAATTTCACATATCAACCAAAAAATTGGAACCCCCACACTCACTGAATATCCAAATCCAAGTGTTTCTATCTACTGGTTATCAAGAAAAGATGTGGCGTTGAGAATTTCTTCGGATATCAGAACAGACCATACTACTGATTCTTCATCTACAGAAGTTGAACCAACATCCAGTAGAATACAGATAATATAGCTGTGCAATGAAAAAAATTACTTGTCTGTTGCATTCTACCAAACAAAAAAGCAAAGATGTTCATACATCCAATTTCAACAAACGAATAATGAAAAGAAGATGATGCCTCTAAAGCAATATAAGATCAAACATTATCAACCACTTGACATATATGTGCAATAACTCTACAATGGAACTAATCATAGTTGGGATTCACAGAGATCTCAGACACCCTTTTTTAATCCTTGATACTGCAAAAAAATAGAACAAATGCAAATCTATGCAGCCATGATAAAAATATTTTCCATTGAAAACCCACCAAATAGCATATCAACCAAAAAATTGGAAACCAAATCCAATTTTCATACTTTTCATTGAAGGGGTAGGATCCGTTGACATGGTTATAATGACATAATCTTGACATTTTAGTGTCATTTTTTCTACCAAACCCAACCGGCAATGAATTTGAAGCTAATTTTTGATGACATGTTCTTCTTATAAGTTTCTACACTCCCACCAAAAATGAGAGCATTCCGAAATGTATAAGATCACCATCTACCATTTTGAATATCAACCGTCGAAAATTAACGGTTGAAATTAAAATTTGTGGATGGTAAAGTTTCAGATTTAAGTAATACTCTCATTTTTTGGTAGGAATGTAGAGTTTTATATGAGGAACATGTCACCAAAATATTAGCTTTAAATTCATTGCCGGTTGGGTTTGGTAGAGAAAATGAGAACCATGTCAACGGATTATGTCATTATAACCATGTCAACGGATCCTTCCCCTTCATTGAAAACCAAATAGCATATCAACCAAATAGCATGCTTTTCACTGAAAACTCACGAAATACCCAAATCCAAGTGTTTGTATCTACTGGTTATCAAGTAAAGATGTGACATTGAGATTTTCTTCGGATATTAAAACAGGCCATACTGCTGATTCTTCATCTATAGGAGTTGAACCAACATCCGGCAATAATACAGATGATATGCAATGAAAGAAATTACATGTCTGTTACATTCTACCAAACAAAAAGCAAAAACATGTTGTTTACATCCTATTTGAACGACTGAATAATGAAAATGAAGATGACTGCCTCTAAAGCAATATAAGGTCAAATATTACCAACCACTTGATGTATTTTGTGCAATAACTCTACAATCATAGTTAGGACTTGGGATCACAGAGATCTGAAACACCCCTTGTTGGTACTTAATATAGGGAAATTTTGAAAAAAATAAATAAATAGAACTTCTAATTAGATAAAATTCAATGAATTTGATTTCTCACAAATAAATATCAAGACAGTCTAATTCACTATCTACCTGATATCAGCTTATAGTACTCTTTAACTAAATACCACCATATCGTGAAATTCTGTTCCTGTTTGATGAATTGAACGCAGAAACTTACTTGAATCGAAGTGCAACCATATCAAATTGTTATTAGTATCAAAAGCCCTAAAATCCTAAGATAGAAACATTAAACCAAAAACGTACAAGGATCGTGTTAGCTGGAGGAATTGGGGTTTAATTAAGCTTGAATTTCAGTTATACAGAAGAAGTTAAAAGATATCATCATGATTATCATCACCATCGTTACCTGAAATCTGAGATATTGAGACCGTAGCTCCTCACTGGAAATGTGTTCTAAAAGGAAGATTTAGTAGTCCTACTACTAGTTATTTTGATTGAAGAAATTTGATCAATGAATCTGATCTTTGTTTTTTTTTTAGTCTATGGAAGAAACAATTAAAGCCAGGAAAAGAGTGACTAAAATGTACATTGCTTCTGGTTTCTTCCATATTTTTGTTGGATACAAAAATGGAAGTTTGAGAGAGACCGATTTCTTTGTTTCAAAGCTCAGCTCTTCATCTCCTCTCCTGTATCTTTTTAAACCTTGCCCCACTTTCGATTTTTTTATTCTTGTTGTGCCTAGCTGATGCGTGAGCAACTTTTATACTAGTACATTATCAATTAGGAGAAGATATTCACACGTTTGTGGAACATTTCTCTCCCTAAATAAAAATAAAATAAAAAAGGGGTAGGGCTCGAATAAAGGCATGATCTTGTCCGTGATACCTAGGCGGACATTTGTTATCGCACAAGTGTTTCAGCCAGGAAGGTGTTTCAGACAATGGAGTAGCCTTGCGCCCTGCGGATATCCTTGTGTATGGGTGGGATAATGGTCATGACATGTGCTTAGATGTTACGGGTGTCTCCCCTTCACGGGTGACCTGGAGCGTAATTTTGTTCTTGACGAGCAATTGATAATGCGATTTTAAAGAAAAAGGCCAAGTACCTTGAGAAATGTACAAGTCGAGGTTGGGGTTTGGTGTTCTTGCCTTTACTACCTTGGGTGGGTTAGGGAGTGATACGTAGAGTTCTGAAACGCTACGAAATTATATGTCTAGCCATGATGAGAATGTTACCATTGGAGATTTCCTTTTTCATAGGATAGGTGTTGTTATCCAAAAAGGGATTGGAGCCCGACTTGTTGCCGGCTTCCATCCAATGTTTGTAAACTCCTTTCTGTTGATGATGATGAATAAATTTATTTAATAAAAAAAAAACAAAAAAAAAAAACAAACAAACCTGAGGATCAGGCGATTATCCGATTCAACTCATTTTCTCAACTCAGTTATTTTCATTTGAATGTTTCACCTCTAATCTTTCGGTCTCTTTACGTATTCCTTTATTAGATGATTTGCTTATAAGTTAACTCTTTCTGTTTTTGTTTTCTAAGTTTTCTTAAATTTTTTCTTAAACATCCCTTTCATTTTTTTCCATGGCTACCGAATTTACTTTATGGTTCCTCTTTTGTGTGCCTGCTAATGGATTTTCTCTAATGGCTTTGCCTCTTTTGTTGTTGTGATCATAGCTTTTGCCTGAGTATTTCGTCAACCTTTTGCTTAAAGGTTCGAAAGGATTGGATTCATAGCTTTTGCTCTTAGTACTTTGAGGAAGATGTCTCAAATCGGGTTCAACTCGGCCTAAACTCAACAAAAGACGTCATCCCGCCATCCAAGGAATTCAAAAAAAATTCAAAACTAAAGTGGTCAATGGATTGCAGTTATTTGGTTTCCTAATTTTGCTCTGTTTTCTCATTGTCGACAACTACAACTCAAAATAAGGAAAATACCAAAGAATTTTGTTTCCTTTTTACTAGGCATAAGGATTATATGCAATTATACCTTAGCTTGATTTTCGTTCATCAGCTACCTCAAAACCCTACTAGTATTCATATCAGTTCACCAAACTGTTATCCTAGATCACCACCCTCACCCCCCGATTTAGGATTTTTCAATACTGCAAACAAACTTTCAATGAAATGGAGGAAAACAACTCAAGTCAAGTTTTAGACTTAGTCAATTATACCTTAGAAATTCAAGAAAGCTACTCTGGACCTAGGAGATATCAATGAAATTGAAGTTATCAAGAATAACAACAAGGAAGATGAAGCAGAAGATAACTGGGAAGCTAGTGCTATTGGTAAAGTTATCATAGAAGGAAGAATGAGTTATGATTCTTTGGAAAAGGGGATAAGTTTCACTTGGCCATTCTTAACTTTGGAAAACTTAAAGATTATTGAAGTTGAGCCAAATATTTTCATCTTCAAATTCAATCAATGGGAGCTTCTCAACAAGGTAATTGAAGAAAGACCATGGGGTATCAACAAACATCTTCTAGTTGTTCATGACTATATTCCAAAATGATCTATACTTGAAAAGCATTGGGGTTTCCAATTATTTTGGATTCAACTCAAATATTTATTGTCGAGCATATGAATGTCTCTTACAGACAAAAATAGGTCGGAGTTATGGGAGAAGTCTATGTGTTAATATATATCTCTATGCCTATGAGAAGAGGTATGAAATGCTCTACAAATGCTGGAGTTACAAAGTGGCAGAGAGCTTGAGAGACATCCAAAAGCATGCGCACAGTGTTACATTGTTAATCACTCAAAAAATGCTTGTAAGGATGCTTTGCTATTTTCTTGAAGAAGGCTCATGAAAAACCCTATTTTGTGGGTAAGATTAATAATATTCGCAAAACCATTAATATTGTGGCAAAATAACTCGAAATATCTTCACCAAAATCTCCAGCAGTCAAGAAAACTCAGAAAATTTTTGTCAAGTCAACTAGTTTTGTTCCTCCAAAGGATGGTGAAGTTATCAATTTAAAATCTTTACTCAAAGCAAAAGGTATTACAACAGAAGAAGAAAGCAAATTAGGCAAGAGACATAGAGTAGGTGGAGCAGTTGTTACTAGTCCTTCAATAACTGAGACATCTTCCCAAAGTAGTATGCTGAATCCAATTCAAACCTCCATGAATACTCAATTGATCTCAACCTCCAGAGATAATTCAACTATGCAGGAATCTAAGGGGAATCGTGTAAACAATTTCTTTAAAACCTTTATTTTTACTATTATCATTTTTTTCTTTAGCTTTCTTTGAGCATTGTTTTCAAAAATAATAATTGCAAAGTTAAATTTAATTCTCAGATATGGATGTGTTAGTCTACTCCTATCATACACATTAATTAATATTAGGAAATCCCTTTTGACTTTAGAAAGAATTATTAGGAAACCTAATACATTATTTTCACCTGCATTTAATTCTTCATGCATATTTGATTTTAGTTTTCACGTAATCTCTAGCAAAATAGTTTTGTATCTCATTGTCATTGTTAATCTAGAAAACATGAAAATCATCTCTTGGAATGTCCAAGTTCTTAAGGGCTCTAGCACCAGAGACCATCTTAGAGATCTCATTAGAGCTCAAAATCCGGATATAATATTTTTATGTGAAACTAAATTAAATGAATCTAAGATGAACCTCTTGTTTCCCCTTTTCACTACCCAAATGTGAGATATATATCTTCAGTAGGGTTATCTGGAGGTCTTACTATTATGTGGAAAAATAAATTCTCTTGTGAACTTCTTTGCAGTGAAAACAATATGTTCCATCTAGTTATTTAAGATAACCCAAGTCAACCAGAATGATTACTTTCTTGCATGTATGGGTATGGAAATGGAGATAAGAAAAAAGTTCAATAGGATTTCATAGAAGAAACTGGGAAGAATGTAAACAGTCCATGGTGTTTAATGGGAGACTTAAATATTCACTTGTCAAATTCTGGTGCTTCTTATTCTTCTTCTAATGATGGGAAAATTACTTCTATGCTTCATGATATTGGTCTGGAAGATTTGGTTTCATTGGCCATGAACATACATGGACAAGTAATAATTTGGGTACTGGTAAAAGAAGATCCAAAATTGATCTGGCTCTTGGTAATGCTGCATGGAATTCCACCTTTCCTTCTTCTAAGGTCCTACATCTCAGTCAAATGGGTAGTGATCACTGCCATATTATGCTCATTACATAGTATAACCAATCCAAACTGTGGAAGCCTTTTTAATTTCTTTCAAACATGGTCAATGACAAGAAACGTGCAGTTGAGATTGCTAAGGCATGGAGAAAACAAGTTCAAGGCTCAGCTGCATTCATACTCATTAAAAAGATGCAATTCACAAGAATAGACTTTCTAAGTGGAATATAAAGCATTTTGGTGATATTAATCTCAAAGTTGATACTCTTCAACAACAGTTAACAACCATTCAAGCTCTCCCTCATTCTCAAGACAATACTTCCAAGGCTTTTCAGGTAAATGAAGAACTTCAAAGATGGCATCACATCCGGAATGAGTTTAATAAGCGTAAATCCGAGAGATAACTTTCATAAACATATGGACAACAACACAAAGTATTTTCATACTTTAACCAAAAGGAAAAGAGCTAGAAACAATATTGATTCTCTTAAAGACAATAATGGTAATTGGTTGCATATTAGAGATCAATTGGCCAAACTTCTTACAGATAATTTTCAAGAAATCAGTACTACCACAAACCCTCATCTGGAAGACAAGTTTTATACTCATTTAGCTCCTTTGATCTCTGATGCGTGTCGTAGGTGCAATCAAATTAATTCAATATTTCCACTCAATTAAAAATAATATGATGGAAGTCAAGTTCGTTCCCACGAGGAGCAAGAGATCTTAGTTGTAAAAGTTGTCACGAAAGGGGGGTGTAAAAAGCAAAAGAAAAATAAACAAAGCAATTAAAATCGAAAGTTGAAAACAATAAGATAGACAAGACCAAGGAATCCTTCTTCGTTACGAAACAATGAATCAAGTTATGTTCTATTCTACTTGTTATTAGTCACAAATTATCACCAACCGTAGGTAAAGCAGCTAGCTCAGTGCTAAACCCCTAAATCCCTCGTATCACCGGACAAGGAGTTCTCGACTACCGGATTCTATTTACCAAACCACCTAGTATTAGCTCAACCTAGATGTAACTTGGCTCATGCATTAAGTTTTGTGAATTTCTTAGGTTGATATTAGTAGTTAGACTCTTAGCTCAAGGTCCACTTGCTAACGTTGTTTCTACACACAATTGCTCCACTAATCCCTCCGCAAGGTCTCGTGTTTGCTACTTATGTAAAGAGTCAAGAAACGATTACTTATCTCCTAACTTTCACTAGCTTTAGATCGAATTAACAAATCAATTTAGCGTGCACTCCAAACAATCTATCAATCAATCATGAATGTCTTTAAGATCATTCCTATTAGTAAAAACAAACGATAATTATGTGAAAAACTTCAAGATAGAATTTGAAAACAAAAACTCAAATCATGTTAAGAACTAGGAATTCATCCTCAATCAATAAGAAAATTAGCTACTCATGTTTTTGAAATTCACACAAATAATAATAATTAAAAGAAGAATTTTCAAATTCACACAAGTAATTAAAAAGAAAAATCTTAGAAAAACAAGCAAAAACACAAGTGTTGTGTGTGTAGAGAGGTGTGTAGAAGTTGTAGAAAACTTCTCTATTTATAGGCTTCAATATTCTCCAAATCTTCTAAGGAATAGAATCCTTTTCCTTTTGCAATTCAATTTCCAATTCCAAGCTTTTCTCAACTCTTCCACCTTCTCTTTCCAAATTTGAGTCCAATTCTCCATCCAATTCCTAGCCCAAGTCTTCACACATACGAGAGAAGTCCATAGAAAATTCTCGGATTTTTGCTCGCCGAAAATCGATTGTGGGCTTAATCCCATAGGAATAGTCACCGCTCACACTGAAATTTCTCCGTCAAGGGAATATTCGACGGAATATTCCGATCAGTCCTCCGTTAGGACTAACGGTCAAATAGGTCAACTGTCGGTCAACTGTTAGTCAACGAAGTCAAGGGGAAAAGAGAGTCACCGAGTCAACTCGGTCGGTCGATTGGATCAACTGGCCGAGTCAAACTGGCCCGTAGTCGACTGAGTCACTCAACTCCACCGAGTCATCTATCCGAATGGCCGGTTGGTCTCTAGGCCAGAGCCGCTGCACACCACGAGTTGTGTAGCACAATCATTGTGCTTGACCATGATGGCCGCCTTCCCCGTAACTCCATTGCATAACCTGTAATGCCTCATTCGGGAGCCAAAAATCCGCCATTCAAATCATACACATCCATCACCGCAATTGCAACCTACACCACATTCTCTTCCATTAGCTCACCATCAATTCCAATCTCAAACTGCAGCTCAACTCAATACCAGCTACACATCTGTCTCTCTGTAGCTTCAGCTCGAGACTGATCTCACTCATCACCTGCACTGCCACAGCTCTTCAGTTCTTGCGGAGACTCAATCGAAGCCCATTCATCACTCCGAGTTCAAACACCACATTCACCGAAGCACCATTCATACTGTGCTTCAGCCACAGTCCATCTCCATCTCCTCGTCTTTCTCATAACCCAGCCAAACATCACAAATGCCAATTACCTCGCAACATTTCACTCTTTGTTGTAATCCAACATAACCTCAAGCCCCCACTTCGTTCCATTGCAAGCTCGAGCCGCTTCAGTGCCATATTCACCACTCTATTTAGTGTCTTCTCCTCGTAAGATCCTAGCATACATCTAAGCAATACATTCATAACTCAAACACCCACCATTACTCGAATATCATGATACGGCCCTTCAATCCTCCCCTGTGTGAATAACACTCAAACCCATTTTTCACTGATTCAACAAAGAACAACACATTCTCGATCTGGACCTTCCCAACAAAAGATTAATAGCAGAACCAATCTTAAATTCTCATCTCTCGTTCTCAGCCCCAAAACCATCATCGATTTCTCTCTCGCCAACAACAAAATCACAAGACCCATTTCTTCTCATTCCCGCATCACCTTCGATTTCTTCACAAATGTAATTCATTCTCTCGTGTATCATTGAATACCACCATCTCTCCATCTTGTCCGCCGCGATTCAATTGAATCGACCACGACTTGAACCCATCTTTCCTATCCCGCTTCTCGATCTTTAAACTCATCATTATTCTCGGTCTCGATTCATTCTCGAGCAACACAAATACCCATTTTAGATTCAACCA